>JABUQX010010198.1:35000-47582 GCA_015478945.1 Trachelipus rathkii | reverse complement strand
AAACACGCTATATTCTGGTTCTGATCTGCATGCAGATAGTCTGGGTCGTAAATTCGACTATATTAATGTCACGGCGTGGGAGGGTAGTTTAAGCGTGACGTCGTGATACTATATATTATATTTATATAATATATTAATTATATATATTAGATTATAGTAGCTATATATATAATTATCATAGATACTAGTATTGTTATATATATATTATATAGTATTAAATAAATTAATATATTATATAGGTAGTATATATAGTATATATATATATAGTTATATCTATATATATATAAATCTATATATATAGTATAGTATATATATAGAGTATAAGTATATTGTGGGTAATGGTATGGCGGGTCGGGCGATCAGTCGGGCAGAGATGGATCGTTGGGTTCTGGTAACTGGTTGGGGACGACAAATTATATATAATAAGAATATGGTCAGGTCTGATGAGTCATCAGTATTTACTTTAAAACTATTATGCTACAGGTTAACGGAAACTACAATTTGGCTGGACATGCTGGTCCAATGTAGGCCCAGAAAAATGTAAAAAAAAAAAAAAAAAAAAAAAAAAAAACACGAAAAAAAAAATTATATGTAGTCTATGTATCTCGTCAAAACAACAATAGCTCAGACAGCCGGAAAAGGAATACTCATTTAGGAAATCCTCGTAAATTTTGGATAGTGAAAATGTAAAAAAAGAAAAAAAAAAATAAAAAAATTAATTGCTATCGATGATTATAGTATAGGGAGTGGAGGATGGGCACCTTTTTTATTTGGTTTCTCGTTAAAATAAAGAATTTCCTATTGAAATTTTTTTTTTTAGCTAAAATATAAGGCAAGGGTAGACCGCCCGATGGCAGGAGTCGGGGTCTCTCGGCCTTCCGGGGGGAACTACGGGGTAGGATTATTCTTCCCCCCCTCCCGGGGAGGGTCTCCGGAACCCCCGCCGCTCTTTGGTATTTGGGTGGTTCGGGGGGGTCCTTCGCCCTCCCTACGGGGTTGGAAAACATACCCCGTATGTTCCCTGTCGGGCTCGGCCCCCTAGTGTGCCCGTATAGGGGGAGCAAAAAAAATTTTAATTTTTATTTAACATTTTTCTTATGTGGAAATTTTTAAACGAGGATATCACAAAAATTTGTATTCTTTTTTGCTGTAGTTATTGTGAATTTTTTTTTTTTTGAGCATACAATATTTTTTTTTTTTTTTTTTGTTTTTTTTATTTTTTGTTGTTTTTTTTTATTCTTTGTTTCATTTTTATTTTTTTTTTTTTTTTTTTGTTTTTTTTTTTTTATTTTTTTTTTTTTTTATTTTTTGTTTTTTTTTTTTTTTTTTTTTTTTTTTTTTTCTTTTTTTTTTTTACATTTTCTGGCCCAGCATTGGACAGGCATTCACAATGTATTCCCGTTTTACTGTAGCATTAATAGTTTTTTTAAGATACATATGACGGCTAATCAAGACGGCTGGCCCGTAAATTATATATATATATTATAATTATATTATATTATATATATATATATATATATATGTTATATATATGATATAAGGCCTATTTATATATATATATATATATATATATATTATTTATTATTATATATATAATATAGGTATACTATTATCTACCCATAGTAACCGTAGTTTATATATTATAAGTAATGTAGGGCAGAGATGCACAGCCCTAGATCCGTCCATTCAGGGGATACGCCATTGGATCATATATATATATAATTTCTATTTATATATATTATAAGTATATATATATATATATATAGTATAATAATATAATATTTATATAATAATATATTGTATTATATTATATAGCTATATATTATATATATATATACTTATATATATATATATATAATAATTATATAATATTATATTATCGAGGCGGATTGAGTGGCCGCAATCCCATAATCTCAACAAACGTACAATAGCTCAACAAGGAGAAGGAATACATTGTTGGGAACACTGGCAAAATTTTAATATACTGTAAATACTTAAAACACAAAAAAAAAAAAAAAAAAAAAAAATAAAAAACGTAAGGAAAAGATAAAAAAAAAATCAATCAACAATTCGAAAACTACAATAGCTACTGGGAAGAAGAGGAATACATTCTTTGGAATTCCTTGTAAAAATTTTAGTTTAGGAATAAGAATTAAAAAAAAAAAACATAAAATTGTATAATTATTTTTTTTTGGGGGGGGGGGAGCTTGAGCCGGATTATATTATCATAATTATATTATATTTTCTGCTAAAGGCTATTAACGGGGCAATGTAGGGGGCTCGAGAGCGGGGAACACAGGGGGGTGGACGGGTTTGTTATACTCGCGTAGGGGCTGGGGCGCGGAGGAACGCCCGCCGCGACACCCAAATACCAAAGAGCGGGAGTTCCGGAGAACCCTCCCCGGAGGGGGGGAATTTAAGTCCTACCCCGTAGTTCCGGGAGGCCCGGAGGAGCACCCGAGGAAGGCCGTGACACTATCCTGCATTCGGTGCGGGTATACCCTTGGGAGTATTCTTTAATGTTAAAAAAAAATGACAAAATTTTTAATAGAAAGTTTCTGATTTATTGTTTAACGAGTTACCAAATAAAGGTATCTAAACGGCTTTCTAATGCCCTATTACTTATATATTTTGACAATAATAATTTAGTTTATATTATTTTTTATTTTCTGTTTTGTTTATGACAAGTTTTCCTAACATTACACATTTTACCTTGGTTCGCATAGTACATGTATTATTTTTCCGACTGTGCGTGAGTTGTAGTTTTTGAGGATATTAGTGTGTATACATATATTATAATTATATATATACGTTGAGGATGTAGGTGGATATAGTATTATATTATATAATATATATATATATAGATATATATGATATATATATTAGTAATGTACTACTATGCTATAATATATATATCTATCTTATATATATATAAGCTATTAATATCATAAAATATATATAAAATTATATATACTATATTATATTATATCTAGATTATAGTATAGTATACTTGTATATGGCCAGGCCTAGCTCAATGAAAGCAGTCATGCTATGTAACAAAAATAGATTATAACAGCATACATAGGGGATAAAGAAAGAATAATCATATGTTGATTTTAGCAAGCAATTTCATCCATGATATCAAACTCACTTAAAAAAAAAAAAATTTATTTTATTCTGATATTTTATTAGACTAGCCGCTACCTTTATATACTATTATAGATTTTTAGATGCGAGCAAGCTTTTCAACATTTTAACTATTTTAAATTTGTCAAAGAGCGGTTATATTTCATTTTATTTTTTTTTAAATTTGCATTGGTAAAATTGTCTCCTGATTAATAAAATCTTATTTATTTTCCTGTAGCTGTTATGGTTTTTTTTGTTACGTGCATGTTGCTTTCTGGAGGCTATAGGCCTATAATATACTATAATATAAATATTATATATATAGTATAATATAATATATATATATATATATATACGTATATATATATATATATTATATATTATATAATATATTATAACTATATATATATATATATATTATATATATATATAGTATATATATGATATATATATAATATATATTATATATCTTGTTATAATAATTATATATATATTAAGCGATCCACTGATTATGATATAATATATATATATAGTACTATTTAGTATATATATATACTATTATATGGTATTTATAGTGATATAATTATATACTATAGTGGGTCAGGCCTCTAAGAAGAGCCACAGATCATATCTCAAGAAACTACAAACAGCTACCGGGAAAAGGATACATTGCTGGAATGCTGGTGTTCCAATTTTAGGGCGGAAATGTAAAAAAAAAAATATAAATGTAATAAATTAAAATAAAAAAAATTATATCTCAAGCCCTACCAACTAGCTTACATGGCGACAAAGGAACTCCAGTAGCGGATTGTACACAGGATAAAAATGTAAAAAAAAAAAAATATTTGGTTAAATTGAAATCCAAAAGGGCTATTTTAAGAGACGGCTTTATTTGGTTACTCGTTGAAATAAATAGACTTTCTATTAAAATTATTCCTTTTTTAACTAAGAATACCCCAAGGGTATAACAGCACCGATGGCAGGAGTCGGGGTCTCCTTCGGCCTTCCGGAGAACTACGGGTAGGACCTAATTCCCCCCTCCGCGGAGGGTCTCCGGAAACCACCGCTCTTTGGTATTTGGGTCTCGCGGGGGTTCCTCCGCCTCCCCTACAGTATGGAAAACGTCCCCCTGTGGTTCCCCGTCGGCCTCTAACAAAAAAATTACATGTAATGCTTTACAAATAACTATATATATATACTATGTCCCAGCACCCCCCCCAAAAAAAAAGAATAGCCAACTTTTTAATTTTTGTTTAATTTTTTTTTTTTTTTTTTTTTTTTTTTTTTTACATTTTTTCCCTAACCATCAATTTAATAGCCATTCCCACAAATTATTTCATTTCTGCCTGAAGTAGTCTATTCGAGATATGACATTTTTTTTTTTTTTTTTTTTTTTTTTTTTTTTTTTTTTTTTTTTGTTTTCTTACAGTCGTTCTCGGGTCAAATTTTGCCAGGATTCCAGCAATGTCTTCCTTTTCCCGGTAGCTGTTGTTGTAGTTTTATAGATATGGATTGTGGCTCTCTAGAGGCTGGCCTAATATAGATTAATATATATATATATATTATATATATATATTATATATATAATATATATAATATATATATATATATATATATATATATATATATATAGTATATATATAAGTATATATATATATATATTATATATATATATATATATATTATATATATATATATATATAGTATATGAGTATATCATATATATATATATATATATATATATATATATATAACGTTAGAAGAAAGAGAAAAAAAAGAGGAAAACATCTAGAAGTCATTAAGGGTGGAAAAATTAGATGAGACATTGTGTAAGAGCGAGTTTTTCAGGAGGGGTATGGAGGATAGGTGGAGGGACGTGAAGAGGGACGGAAATTAGGGAATTTTGGAGGAGGAGTGGAAGAGATTTAAAAAGACAATTTGTGAAGAAGCCAGAAGGATATGCGGAGTAAAAAAGGTGGGGGCAAGTAGAAGGAAAGGGAGTGAATGGGGGAATGAGGAGGTGAAAGATTTGGTGAAAAAGAAAAAAGAGGCTATGTGAAATGGTAGGGGAATAGGAGAAGGGAAAGCTGGCAAGGAATATGAGGGGTTAGAGTGGAAGCAAAGAGGGCGGTTGAGAGGGCGAAGAGAAGAGCAAATAATGAATGGTGAAGAAAAGTGACAGAAAATTTTGAAAAAGGGAGCAAGATATATTGGAAGAAAGTAATAAAGAAAAGAAAGAAGAGGGAGGGGTTTTGGAAGAGGGGTTTAGGGAGGGGATGGGGATAGATAATAGGGGAAAGACTGGGGTGAGGAAAAGATGGGGGGAAATATTTTAGAGGATTATTGAATGAATTGGGTGGAAGAGATGAGGGGGTTCAAGAGGTGAGGTTGGGGGGTGAAGAGGGACGGGAAGGAGATATGGAAATACAAATGGAAGAAATTATTAGGGCGTTAATTAAAGGAAAAAAAGGAAAATCCACAGGTCTAGATGGTGTGAGTATGGAAATGTTACAGATGGGAGGCAGAGGGGTGGAGGAATGGCTGTACAGGTTATATAATTTATGTTGGAGGAAGGAAGAGGTTTCATAGGATTGGGAGATGTTTGTTTGGTTCCCTGTATCAAGGGAAAGGGGATAGGATGGAGTGGGTGGTAATTCATAGAGGTATTTGTGCTTTTGGAGTGTAGTAGGGAAAGTTATGGGAGATATACTAATTGGAGAGGTGAGAGATTTACGGGAAGAGAGGAATGAGTGGGCGAGGAAGCACGGACGATTTAGGATGGGGAAGGGGGATGTGTGGATCTAAGCTATTCTACAATGAAGCGATGTGCTTTGTGGAGAAAGGTTTAGACAAGGAACAGGGGGAAGGTGTAATGGGTTGTTTTTTAGATCTGGAAGAAAGCATATGATAAGAGTGAGAGGGGTGAATTTATGGGAGGGCTGCTGGCGGGACATGGAGTACGGGGGTAAATTCAGGTTAAGTATTAGGGCCTTTTATACGGAATATGCAGAGTGTGTGAGAGTATTCAGGAGGGGAAGTGGAGATGTTTGGAGTGGAGAGAGGGTTGAGACAAGGATGTGTAATGTCGTCGTGGCTTTTCAATTTATTTATGGAAGAAGTGTTGGCAGAGGAATGATGAGGGAGGGGAGAGGGGTGGTAATGAATGGATACAGGGGTGAATAGATGGGAAGTGGAACTGAACTATTTGCGGATGATATACTTGGTGGCGAGCGATTTCAGAAGGTTGGTAGTAGTTTGGTTGAGGAGTTTGAGAGAGGGGGTGGTGGACAAAAGGCGTCTTAAGATAAGTCCAGGTAAGAGTAAAGTGTTAGTGTTTGAGGAGAAGGAAAGAGAGATGAGGGGATGGAGTTAGAGATTAGAGTAGGAGGTGTAGTACTGGCAGAGGAAGTAAGGTTTTTTTCAGATATTTAAGGGAGGATTTGGGTACAGGAAGGAGGGATGAAGGACAGAGATAGATCATGAGTAGGAGAAGGAAGAGGAGAAATTGCATTTCTGAGAGGATTATGGAAAGGGGGGGATTTTATCAGCATAAACTCAATGATAAGTATGTTTTGAAAAAGGATTTTGTTCCAGCGGTTACTAATGGGTGTGAAAATGGGGTTTTTTGATGCTAGGTCAAGAACAATTGGAAGTGGGTCTTGAGATTGGAAGGGTTGAGAGGGGTTTGGTGGGGTTAGTAAGAGAGAGAGATTAGAAATACGGGTAATATAGAAGAGATGTGATTGGAAGAATGGTTTGGTGAGAAGGGCGGAGTAGGGAATGTTAAGATGGTTTTTGGAATTTACTGGAGAGAATGGAGGAGCAGAGGGTGGGTGGTTAAGAGAGTTTGGGAGGCGGAGGGATAGGAAGGAGAGGAAAGGGGAGAAAGAAAAAGGTGGATGGAAGGTATAAAAGGAAAATTGGAGAAGAGAGGGGATGAGGTGGGGAGAAGGTAGGGTGTATGCGAGGAGGAATTGAATGGAATGGAGGGGTGGGTGAGGGCGAGATGAAGGAAAATATGTATTAGGGAAGCTGCACGTACCACTACCCCCGCTTTTGCGGGAATAAGTGCTTGTAACATATAATATAATAATAATAATATAATATAATAATAACAATATTATATATTGTATATTTATATTATATATATTATTATAATAAATTAATTTATTCAAATTTAATAAATAATTATGAATTATAAATATTTATAATATGATATATATATATTTATATATATATATCATATATATAGATATATTATGGTCGAAAAACTAAAGAAGTCTACCCGCATCATATCTCTCTCGAAAACTAAGGATAGGTACAAGCAAAACTAGATAACCATATATTGGAATCAGCGTATGAAATGTGTGATGGAAAATGGAAAAAGGAAAAGCGTGAACATTTTAGCCTTATATTTTTTTTAATATCTCCAAAACTACGATAAGGTAAAGAACGAATTAACATACATTTAGATATCAGCGTATGACATCTGTATAGAAAAAATGGAAAAAATGTTTTTTTTAAATTTTTTTAACTAAAAGAATACCCAGGGTAAACGGAAAATGCAAAGAAGTCGGGTCTCTCGGCTCCTTGGGGGCAAGACTTCCTGTCCTCCTCTGTCCCACCGTATCGTGCTCGAGCCCCTAAAAAAAAACACATTTATACGCTGATTCCAATTTGTTTTTAGTATAAACTTTTTCTTTTAGTGTTTTTCCTACGATTCACACGCTGATTCCAATATTATGTTTTAGCTTTTCTTGTACCTTCGTAGTTTTGGAAGACTATAAACAATTAAAATAAATAATTTTTTTTTTCATTTTCATACAAATTTCCATACGCTGTTCCTATATATGTTATCATGTTTCTTCTTGTACCTTCTTAGTTATTTCCGAGATATGATGCGGGTAATTCTTTAGTTTGGCCTTATATATATATATATATATATATATAATATATAGTATATATATATACTTTATATATATATATTATATATATATATAATAATATATATATATTAAATATTATATTTATATAGTATTATATATATATAGATCTTATATATTATTTATATATAGTATATGTAATATATATAGTATATATATAGTATATTCATATATTATTATATATTAATATTATATATATATTATATATAATATATGTACTAATATTTATGTATATAAATGATATATATCTATAATAATATATATATATATATGTATAATGCCTACTATCAAAGAAATATATTAGGCTTATATATATATATATTATATATAGAAGATAATCTATATAGTTACTATATATATATATATATATATTTTATATATAAGTGTATAGTATATTATATATATATATATATTATATGGCCCTGTTATGTGTTTTACGACTCGGTCAGTTTTGATTTTTTTTTGTGTTATTTTTAACCATATTGGGGCTAGTATATGAACTAACAATGAATTTAAGTTAGTGACGGACATTTCAAAAGTTCGAAATATTTTAAATAATTTTTTTAAAACTTTCATTAAAATCAAAAGTTTTTTAAAAAAATGAACTGATCTCCGAAAATAGCACACCACACTTACAGAAAACCAATCTACATATTGGAATAAGCATAGTAATCATATTGCATAATGTAAAAAAAAAAAATAAAATTTAGGAGGCTCGAGCCGACCGGGGGACAGAGGAGGGGGGACGTTTTCGCGCATACCCTCAGTCGGGTATGTCCCGCTGGAAGGCCGAGAGACGCCAGACTCCTGCATCTTTGGGGGTTTTCCGCTTGGGTATTGCCTTTAGTTAAAAAAAAGAATTGAAAGAACCTACGGTGACGGGAAGTCGTAAATTGTCGGTATTAACCAGGTCCTATATAATTTTTGAAATCGATGTCCGTACACCACTTTTTCGGGATTTGTTGCTTTGGAGTTCATATACTGAGAAAAGACTTAAAAAAACAAAAAATACTAAAAGATGACAGGGAAGTCGTAAAACATGTACAGGGTCCTATATACTTATACGTATATAATTAGATATATATATAGACGTATATTATATATATATAAGTATATCTATATATCTTTAGGATTCTTTTCAACAATTACTCATAGATAGGTTATATATGTTAATATACTATTGTATATAGTATACCTATGATATATATAATATATTATATATATATCTATATGTATATATATATTTATATATCTATATGACCTATATATATAATATATTATATATAGACTGTCTATTAAGGTACCTATGGACAAGAACTTGTGTATTGACCTAACCAATAAACAACTTTCTCGAATTGGGTAAGGAGATATTAAAAATAAATTGGTTTGAGTTTATAGGAATAAGACATTATACTTTATGGTCGAGTAAAGAGGAGCCTTTGTTTGGGGGGAAAGAATTTTCTCGCAGTTGGGGTGTTTGCTTTTTGATTAACCCTCAGACTACCCAGCGATAATATCAAAGGAATTCTAAAGCTATTCTGAGGTAAAGATTTTTAAATAAATTCCATGAGACTCTTGCGGTAGTTTTGAATGAAAATTTTCAAAAAAACCTCATCTATTCTTTTTCGGGTTGATTGTTGTACAAGAGTCTGCTGTTACTAACTCTTCCTTGAACGGACTATCCAGTTCCATGAATAAACGCAACATCATATTTTCACTTGGCATTTGCCCTCCTCTCTCTTAGCAAAACTAAGAAACTTTTGTGTTATTTATTTAAACGAGTAACTGCTAAAGGTCTCCTTAAATAGGCTTCTATCATCATTACTGATAATTATTTTATATTTTTTTATTATTTTTTTATTCATTATATATCCTAAAATTATACCAGGATTCCAAAAATGTATTCCTTTTCCCTTGTAGCTATTGTAGTTTTTGGATTCTTTTTTTTTTTTTTTTCTTTTTTTTTTTTTTTTTTTAGCACTAAAATTAGACCAGCATTCCAGCAAAGTCCCCTTTTCCCGGTAGTTGCTGATAGTTTTTGAGATTGGATGTGGCTCTTTCTAGAGGCTGACCATGACTGTTAATATATATAATTAATATATATATATATATATATATTATATATATTAATTATATATATATATATATAGTATATATACTTAATATATAAATTATTACTATTATTAATTTATTTATTTTTATTATTTATATAATTGTTATATTATTTTAGTTATTATTAGTGTATTATTATTATTATTATATATTATTAATAGTTAGTAGTAGTAGTAGTAGTAGTATAAGGTATAGTAGTAATAGTAGTAGTAGTAGTAAGTAGTATGTAGTAGTAGTAGTAGTGTTATTACTATACCGTGATCAATACAACTCGAAATTCACACAAAATAGTATCGATATTATTCGATTATATCGTGTGTGTAAATCCGAGTCATAAGGTCCCGGTGATCGAGTGCCGGTCCTTGTTCGTCCGCTTATAGCGTTCGGTTCCGACATGTGCGGGTTCAAAACGATTAGGTCCTGATACTACTAAGCCGACGTATGTGTGTGTGCGGTGTGTATTATAAATATATATATATATATATATATATATATATATATAGGTATAGTAGTTCGTATATGAATATGATTATGAATGTATATAGTATTATTTATATAATATGATAGAGTAGTGTATATATGTAGTTATTCTACTAAGTAATATATGAGAGTAATATGTATATATAGATAGTATATTATATATTAGTATATATTATTATATTTATTTCTTTAATTTTTTTATTATCCTTTTTTTATCAAGAATTATTGTTATTTACTCTTTTTTATTTTATTATTTTATTTTATTTATTTATTTTTATTTTTATTAGCCAAATTGGTATTCTTTTTATTATACTGTTTTATTTTTATTATTTAATTTGTATAAATATATTATAGTAAATATATATATATATATATAATAATATAATAATAAGATATATATGTATATATATATATAGATTTATATAGATATATATATGATATATATGTATATATTATATACGCTATAGTGTATTATAATATATGATCTACCATATATTTAATTTTTATATAGTTTTTGGCGAATATGAACATGCTGCTTCAGCAGTAGCTAACATGGTTGCTAAATTGAGGTAATTAAACCACTCTTCACTATATCCTGAGGGAACCAATAGTTTTGGGGGTTCACGAGTTTGCGTTTGACGAGGCTCCAATATTGAGAAAAAACGAGGTTAAAAAATATTATAGAGGGCGAAGAGGCCATTTTTACTTCTACCATACGCCTGTACGGGGATTTAATATCTCTCCTACGCGGAAAACAAAAGCCCAGCAGTCGATAGTGTTGGCCAATTAGATTTAAAACGGAAATGATTAAATGATGTTATCAATGATGGGTTTTAATACGCTGTCTGTTTACTATTGATGTAATACTGCTAATAACCGTAATGGGTTGACCCTTAAGAAAGATAAAAAGATCAGTTGTCTATTTTGCAACATCGCAGTGAGTTTGTGAAATTTATGAGGAAAGTGAGCAAGGAGAACGCCCTAAATCATTTTGGAACCGGGATTCAGGAGATAGGACGTTAGGGGCGGAGAGTTTTCAGGAGTTGCTCTGGGATCCTGGTATAAGCTATTTACATAATTTTCCGGTAAACAAAGCTGCTTATAGTTGAACAGAGTCAGCGAACTGTTAAGAGCGCAGTGCTAGGTTATTTTACCTAAGTGAACACTTTGAAATAATTGATTATACTGGACCGACCCTGGTTATTCCTTATAACAGTCACCATAGTCAACTATACAGTCAACTCCTTTAGAAAGTAAAACGAGAAGTTATACATGTACAGGGATGAAAGAAGAAAACAAAATAAAAGATAATTCAGGGAATGAAACGGTAAACGATTATGTAGAGTATCCTGGATCCAGCGAAGATTCAGAAAGGGCTATGGAGCCGGTTGGGACTAGGAAGTTTTTAAGCGTTCACAACGTGAAATCGAGCCGCTAAGGGCCGTGACAGTTTAAAGCTATATTATCTGGATGGAATTCTAGATGGTGAAAAAAATAAGAAGCGGAGGGTTCTATAACAGATTACAAGAAGTCATGGCGTCGTCAACTCTGGTGCACTCGCGTTCCCACGAAATATAAAATTGAAAAAATTTAGGGTACATCCGGTTACAGGTATAGGAAAAGCTATAAACAGGTACGTTGGTAGTGGGAGGGGTGGCGTGCGTCCTGCTAGTATTTAAGTACTTTATATAAAGGCTAAGTTTGGAAGTTAAGGGAATGCAAGGTTATTCAGTTATCATTATATCTGATTATGGAAGGGTTCAGATCCACTTTTATTTTAAGGTCATTTCTACGTGATCTTCGACAATCCCATGGATTTACACTCGCTCTGAGATAGATGAATCTCGCGTCGCTTATGGTTTCACAAACTGATAGAGATCTAGGTTAAGGGCCCGCATCATGTTACATGGAACGAGACGAA
>JABUQX010010198.1:25000-30000 GCA_015478945.1 Trachelipus rathkii | reverse complement strand
TGAGCCTCCATCTAGCCAAAAGTATTTTATTTGTTTTTTTCTCAAATGAGATTAAGATAATTAAAATTTTATCTAATTACATAGGCCATAAAAATGGTTTATTCTTTTTATATCTTAAAGAAACATCTTTAGAAAGATAATCCTTTTATATCTTCATATTGGAAAAAGGTCATCGTGTGTTTCTCCAAAGAGCTAATTAAATTTTACCTAATTACATAGACCATAAAAATGCAAATAATGTAAATATTACAATTCGCCAATGTGATTCGTTAATGCTATTAAAGGAGGCGGGGCGATAGATGTCAAGAGGACGAGCCTAAGGATGCGCAATTACCTCTGCGCATCCTTGACAGAGTCCATGGATATATATATATATATCACTAATTATATATATATATATATAATATATATATATATTATATATATATATATATTATATATATATATAAATATATATATATATATATATATATATTATATTATATATATATAAATAATTGAAAATAAAAAATATATATTATATATATATATATAGTATATATATAATATATATATATATATAATACTATATATATATATATATATAAATAATGAAAATAAATATATATATATATATATATATATATATATATATATATAGTATATATATATATATATTCTATATATATATATATATATATTATATATAAAAGGTGGAGGTATAGTGCAGGCCTGGATGGGCCTAGGTGTAGGTGTAGGTGTAAGCTGGGTGGGTGCTAGGTGTAGGTGCAGGATCGGTGAAGGCTGGGTGGAGGCTAGGTGTAGTTGCAGATAGGTGAAGGCTGGGCTGGAGCTTATATATATATATAATATAAAAAATATATATATATATATATTAATATATATATAATATATATATATATATATATATATATATATAATAGTGTAGGTGTAGAGTACAGGGTGTAGGGCCCAGTGTAGGTGTAGGTTGTGAGCTGGGTGGGTCTAGGTGGTAGATGCAGAAATCGGTGAAGGCTTGGGTGGAGCTAGGTGGTTAGGGCAGATCGTGAGGCTGCGGTGGAGGCTAGGTGTAGGTGTAAGCTGGGTGGAGGCTAGGTGTAGATGCAGGATCGGTGAAGGCTGGGTGGAGGCTAGGTGTAGGTGCAGGATCGGTGAAGGCTGGGTGGAGGCTAGGTGTAGGTGCAGGATAGGTGAAGGATGGGTGGAGGCCACGTTCGGGCGGGAACGCGGAAAATGAGCCTGCGGGCTCACGCGACGGGCAGGAAAACGCGCCGGCAGAAACGCGACGGGTGGGCGGGCGGGCGGGGACGCGACGGGCGGGAACGCGAAAAATGCACCTGCGGGTGCCGAGGATCGAGACATCACAAAAGGGCTAAGCCCCTAAAGACAGATCAAAAATCAACGTGGGCAAAAATTGACCCATGAAATTACCGTGGGCAAAAAATTAGGGTGGGTAAAATAGGGGGGGCAATACGTACAACGGTTGCTAACGCAACCGTTTGGCGCAACCCTTCTTCGAAGGGTTGCTAAAAATTAGGGTTGCCAAAAAATTAGGGGTGCCAAAAATTACGGTTGCCAAAAAATTAGGGTGGCCGAAAAATACCTGGGCTAAAAATGACCCATGGAAGACAATCAAGGCAAAAAAGGTCAAGGCCAAAAAAAAGGTCAAGGCCCAAAAAAGGTCAAGGCCCAAAAAGGTCAAGCCCCAAAAAGGTCAAGCCAAAAAGGTCAAGGGCAGGTAAAAAATGGGGCTCAAAAAGGCCTCAGGTAGGTTCCTGGACGCTGTGGTCAAAATGACCAACACGAGCGGAAAGCCCTTCCTACTACTTATGTTGAATATATTATATATATATACCATATATATAATATTAATATATTATATATATTATATATATATATATAGTATATATATATATATATATATATATATATATATTATATAAATTTTCAATATTTACGTTAACTTATTATTATATTTTATATATAATATATATATCGTATATATATATATATATATATATATTATATACTATTATTATATATATAATAATATATATATATAATATATATATATAATAAATATTATATATATATAGATATATATATTATATATATATATATAATATATATATATATATATATATATATATATATATATATATATATATATATATATAATCTAATATATATATTTCAAATAAAATGTGAAATAAGTCAAAAGTTGAAAGAAAAAGATTTAAAATTTCTAATTTATTTAAACACAAGCATTACAACTAAATAAGCAGGCATTATATATATATATATATATATATATATATAATATTATATATATATAATTATAGCTATATATATAATATATATATAATATATATATATATATATATATATATATGATAATACATAATTACGAGTTAATCCAACTAGGTCTAATATAAGGTGTTTTTCTTATTCTTCCTTTGATAACACGTTTAAATTTATCTGAAGCGTAAGAAGTACCTGAGGGTTTTGAATCAGGTCTTGGTGTCTTGTGGATATTATCCAAGTCTGGTAGTCGCTGTGTATTTAACATTAAAGTTCTGATAAAATTAATAGTCTGAAGTTCTTGCTTGATCTCGTTCCAACCAGTTACACTGCAGTGGCGTAACTTACGGGACCGCAAGGCCTGCAATGCGGGAGGGCCCGGTGCATGTGGGGCCCGTGCCCGTGGTTTCAGTTTTATTCAAATTGGTTCTGCAATCTACAAAACTCGATGAAAGAGCAAAGGCAAATGAATTGAAAAAACATGGAAAATGTTGAATTTGTTTTCCAGGTCGTTTTTCATACATTAATACTAGAATCTCTTATCTTGGTTTCGAAATTTCTCTAGAACAGTAGCGCTGATCTATCAAAAGAAACTACTGTACTTGATAACCCTTTTAATTAATAGACTTTCACGAAATAATTTTGAAGATACTATGGCAACTGTTTCTGCTGTTGCCCAACAATGGTGTCTTGATGCCATTTTTCCAGATCATAGAGTTCGTAGAACTAAACGTCATTTTGATGAGCTAGTCCAGGATGAGCGTTTATTAGATCCGTTGAGGTATTATCAAACTGCTGTATTTTACCGAACATTGTACACAATTATTGTCCAATTAAAAAAAAGATTTGAAAGTATGGACCATTTGTCTAGTCTCTTTATAACGCTAACTCCAGAATTTCTTTCAACAACAACAAATGAAGAATTGCAGAAAAAAGCTGAAATTTTGTTATATGAATTTGGAGATCTCACAGAAAACTTTCCTTCTGAAATTCAAAGCTTTCGAGTGACTCTTATGAAAGACATTAGATCAAGAACATCAATAAGAGATTTGGCAGATTTATTATTCATTCAACTACATATGCATCAAGGTATCCCCAGTTGTTTGCACCGCGTTTTTGCTGCTCCTGACTTTGCCTGTAACTGTGGCAACAGCCGAGCAGACATTTTCCAAGTTAAAATTGATAAAAAATTACTCACGTTCTACAATGTCACAGGAGAGATTGGGGAAGATTCAATATTGGGATCGCGCTACGCCCAATTTTAACCTCCCCTATAAATGAACATAAAATTCGGAATTATCAGCCGATTATTATTCGCACGAACAGAAAAAAAATATCGCAATTTTCATTTTAAAATCCCAAAAAAGTGGGTTTGGAAATTGGACAACGCTCAGAATTTTCAATTTTTCAAAACCATGGTTTTGACATTTTTCGTATCAACTTCCAGAATTTTTTTCGAAATGACTTCAAACTTGAAATATGCATAGATGGGTCCATTACCTACAATAGTCACATTTTTTTTTTTTTCGATTTTTTGAGTTTTGTGTTCAGCGTTGTCCAATTTCCAACCCCACTTTTTTTGGATTTTAAAATGAAAAATTGCGATAATTTTTTTCTGTTCGTGCGAAGTGGATGAAGTTTTCAGGGCATATGAAGTCGAAAGAGATGCATATTTTTTACTTAAATAATTTGTTTGTATATGCATTAGTTTTGGAATTTGCACAGTGTGTGGCAATAGCTGGTCAAATAGAGGTTGTGAATGATGATTCTGCACAGATGATGTATTATTATACTTCATTTTCTCATACTCATTATATGGAATTACAGCAACCTTCTTTAGGGACAACCACTTAGTTATCAGTGGAGCTATAACGGAGAAGAGTAATGGAAGGAATACGCCACCTCCTCTCTGTAGTAACTTCTTTTTATTTTTCAGATTTTTTATGTTAAGGGAGAGTTTTTTAATGATGTTTCTATAACGACGTAGCTCTACCTTCTGAGGTCTGTTTAAAGGAACACTTCCTTTTATAAGATTTAAGCAGACTTCACATACACATTGGATGAATTTCTCATCCTCACTAATCAGTTTACGTTTTTCAGATGGTTTCAGTTTTTTAATTTTTTTTATAAGAGGTAAATACTTTGCGACTGAGCACCATTATTCAGGTATGTATCAGATTTCTAGCTCATAGGCTAGAAATGTTGGAACGACAAACACTTCTGTTACGTGTTTTTAGGGTGAAGTTCAACACATCAAAAACCGTGGATGGATCATGTTAACCTCTTTATATACTTTTAAGAACTCTTTCCTTTGAAGGGGAAACATTTGAGTTGCCAATACATTAATTTGACTCATGTCTCTTCTCTGACCAAACAACAGTAAATACTGGGTGTTTAAAGAAACACTTCGCATATGCTTGCTTTGATGAAAAATATTCTGAGTTATGAAAAACACCGAGATATTTAGATAGTGAGAATAAACGGTGAACGCTTCTGCTATTTCCATATTCAATTTGTGCATTAAGATCATTCTAATACATAATTTTAGACCATGTACCATTGTTCCATTGATCTAATATCGATATACCTCATGAAATTGAATAACATCTTTATATTCCTTAAATTTTTCCTGATAAACATTATAGCACCATATTATTTTTACCGGGGTCTGCTCAAAAATCTCCAGTTCCTTTAAAATA
>JABUQX010010198.1:0-20000 GCA_015478945.1 Trachelipus rathkii | reverse complement strand
TTGTTAAAGCCGGAAGATTATGTTAAATTGAATATAATGTGTCTAGCTTCTAGAATATTTATATAAGATTGTGAGCGTGTTTAATTAGTTAACCCTTAATAATAAGAAGGTTATAATGTCATTATATAGATAAGAGTCTTAATAATGAAATTACCGATCTTGTGTTAAAGAATTGCCTAAATGTACATTAATTTTGACAAGGATTATTATTCCATTAATTGCAATTAATCTTAGAAAAATAAGTAGAAATAATCTCGTTTTTTTTACTGTGCCTAATCTCCTCATGATTCTACAAAAATGGTGCCTTTTAGAGTGACTGAACAAAACACATCTATATAAAAGTGAAGTGAAACAACGCAGAAAAAAAATAAAAAAAAATACGAGTGAAGCGGATTAGTGGCGGCTCAATAAAAAAAAAAAAAAAAACAGTTCAATGCTTTTTTCATAAGAACAATACTGTCGCTATAGGCATAAAAATTTTCCATTATAAAGAGCACAATATCAATCCAAATCCCGAAAAAACCGCTTAAAATGCCATCAAAGGAAGGTATCCAAAGTTCACTAAGAGGATAAATTGGCTATTTTATCCGAATCTCTAACAGTTTAGACCCATCAACTTCCAAAGCTAGCCTCCGATCGAAAGGGTAAATGAAGAGGTGACTATCACAATCGACGGAATCTGGAAAGCGAAGCAGCAAGACGACGAAGAGCAACGGTGAGAGTACCATTTCCCACTTTCTTAGGGAAAGGAACGGGAGGAGAGTCTCCCCTAAACCATCCCCCTTCAACGAATTTGCTGCCCTTGAATGGATTCGACAAACAACAGGATCTACTTAAGATAAGATCCCGAGAGAAGAGATCAGAGCTATTCCGACGTCAAAAATTACCAGCAAATTACAATTCAGTGGAACTTCCTAAGACGATTGTTACAACTAAAGTGTAGTTAAGATGATAAGAACTTATGCGCCATCACTTGAGGAAGCGATAGAGAGTCTTCCGATGGAATGAGGGGAGGCTTTCCATCAACTATTTAGTTAGAATAAAGGAAATGCTCGACGTCAGGCAACGACACGGAGTACGGACATCGCCAATGCTAAACTTTTTAGGAATCTTTCTCTACGATATGCTGCGAAATTCAGTCTCCCTCATGAACAACGAGAAAACTGATTGAAGAATTTAGAATCGCCGCACGACATTTTTTAAATAAAATTTTTCTCCAACAGCGGTGCTTACCAATCCCCAGGGGGAACCGGTTGGCAAGCTTAAATGCCGTCAACCGATAGAGGAGAAGCACAGACCACCGAAGAGGTTTCCCTCAAGATGAGGAAATAAGTCGGTAATAATCTTCATGAGAAGTCGCTTGAAGAATGGGTCACTCGCCAAAAGCGTACAATAACTCGACGAAACGCTGTGTCAGATTCAAAAATTCCCCCACCCCCACAATTGATCTAGGTTCAAGAGAAAAACTTAAACGATACAACATAATGACAACGTTGAACTGGACCAAACAAGGGCTTTGTAGTTCCATAGCGTTCTATGCATTGAATCATTTAATGCCGAGGTCCTTACTTGGCAATGTTTACCTTAATTTCACAACCCGGCGACGTCCCCACCCGGACGCACTCGTCATTTCGCGAGCATTCTCCAGCCGTACGGCGATTCCGGGCCAATCGATCCCGATGTGGACCGATACGATGACCGGAAGCCGATGAGCGTTATTGTCGCCTGCAATTTTGTATTCAAAGATAATTTTGGAGAGGGAATAGTTAATTTAATTATCCATTAATCTTGATAGAATGTTTTTACAATCAGTCATGTAATATATCATAATAATTAGAATAATAGTAGAAAGACATATTAAAATGATATAAATGCGTAGAATATATAGTTCATAATTTGTAATAATTGAATTATAGTAACATCGATAGCGATTTTAAATAATCACCATATGATAATTAATATAATTATAACAATAAATAATTATAATCAATGCTATTTAAATATATTTTACAGATAGATAGATCATGGAAATAGTTATTAACTTAATAGATTAAGAGAATGGAATTTACTTGTAAATATCAGAGGCAGGGCAACAGTAATTAACTAATGTGTCTGAAAACGAAAGTTTTAATGACGAATTGTGACTACAATGCGGAGGCTGGACTTCTAGTGAATTCAACCTCTCGCCACTGAGTCCAGATATCAGGAATACGGTGGGTAGAGTCCTCTTCAAGACTTTATTGTAATCAATGCATGATGAGACTTAATAAAGATTAATAACAATAATAATAATTGTTGTAGATAGAATGTAGCCTAGTGATTGGCGACTCGGTTTCGTGTAAATCTTATATTATAAATAATAACGCTGTGCTTGAAGCGGAGAATGCATCTTATGAAGGTCGGCGTCTCCCACGGAGACGACCTGGTCACACACTACAGTACACGGGAGAGGACAGAGTGAAGTGAGGGCGATTCGACTTGTGATCCTAAGCTTATTAATAAAAAGATATAAAAATGAAATTGTAATTAATGAAGGGCACAAACCCTCCTGAAAAATTGTAATTGTATTGTTTTAGGATGAAGGAGTTTTTTCTTCGAATGAGCCTGATGGATATTAATTTAGAAATAAATGCATGTGACTGTATCTTAGTTAATACTGTAGTGGGAGTTTGGCAACACGGCAAAATCGTGTATGCAGCAATTAAGTTTGATTTTTGACAAATATATATTATGTATGATAAAAATACAATGATTTATTAATAGACTCCGGGAGGTTGCCTCGACCTTATGATAGCGTATGTTGATAAGGGGGATGCTTATTTGCATGCCTGCCGCAATGAGCTGTATACATTATTTTATAATAAAGTTAGTTAATGACTTGGTGGACAGGATTTACGATGATCGTGTGATGGCCTACACCGCCGGACATTAATTTAAACGTTTCTTGGGATGCTTTTCTAAAACTTCGGCTTCACCTCGACTCAAGTCCATTTGTTTATTGACCAGGAACAAAACGTAGTAATTTCTCCTCGAGTAAGAAGTTTTGTTCTGAGATGTTCGAATTCTATCTTCACACTAACCAGCTGCTTTCTTGTCATATACCGCTTTACGATATGAATTAATTACGATTTCGATTAAGAGAACCAGTCGTCTGTTCCTCAACATGAAGCACCTAAATTTAATTTAGAATAAAAACGAGTGCACTAGATGGAACGGGTTTATATGTGCAAGTACGGAGAAAGCGGGCGCGGAGCTTAAATTTCAACGGCTGCAGAACGAACTTCGTTATCATCGCAATCGGCGTGTGCGCAAATATAGCGGGAGGGGGGAGGGAGGGGTAAAGATTCTGTACTTTGGGGGGGGTTGAAGATTCGCACTATTGATGGGGAGGAAGAGAGCAGAGTCAAAGTCAGGATGGATAGGATCGTTTGGTTGTGATCTGCGTCTTTAAACCAAATCACCTCTGCATTTAACTCTGCGTAGAATTAAGGTATCATCTTGGCATTGCACATGCAGTTGCTAACGTGGTCGAACTCGCGGTTCACTATAAGTGCCAGTCAGCGAGGAAACAAAGAATATTTCACTATTATTGTCCTTCGGTTATAGCTTCAATTAATTTATACAGAACACAATGTCTTCTCTAGGGCTTCGAGCGCTCATAGTCGATCTTATTGGAGATTTAAGATTGTTTTTGTTTACTTTAAGAATTGATTTAATCGCGTTCGACCTAAGAGAATGATGCAGTTGGAGGGTTTTAGAAAGAGTGAAATATATGCAAATTTTATGACCCAAAATGTTTGCTTGCAAGTAGGAGAATGATTTTTGGTCTTCAACATAGCGAGAGGAGTTAGGCCAGCAAGGAAGTCGATGCAGTTAAGGAAATGTTGCAAGCCACCAGCATCAAAAATGTAGAATTTTTGTTATATACTTTCTGCGAATTCAACTCAGCCGGGGACAGCTCAATGCATGCCCCCTAACGAGAAATGTTGAAGAGAAACCCGCTCACGAAAGATTCTGGGGGTGGAGCCGACCGGATTTAGGGTAAGCTAACAGCCGGGGGTTGGTAGCGCACCATGTTATCTTTCCTGAATGAAACAGACTTAGAGTTTGCATTGTACACGAAGTGATCGAGTCCACATACCAGTGCTCTAATAATGAGGAGAGAGAATGATCGAGAGCGAAGGTTTATCGCTCTTGTTGTACCATACTGATGGTGAGTCGGCGCTACAACGTTGGTTGAAGGAGTGCTTGCGTCAACAACGTTTGCAAATATGCTACTTAATTGCAATGCCGAGAGTCAATTCTGTACAAGCAACAGTAGGATTGGAATCCAACTATACAAAAAATGCAAAGGGTGCATAGATTCGGGAGATGATTTATTGAATGGTCTTGAGAAGTTGACGTTGATTTAATTTGTCTCTAGAAAAATAATAAATTGGCAATAATTTTAAGAATGGCTACTAAAGAGAGTAAGACATAAAGGTGGGAATTATCATTGCAGATTAGCTTTGAGAAAATGATGAGGAATACGTGCCGAAAGGATTGCATGGAACAAGGATATACCATTGGGGGAGGAGCTTTGTATTAATTCCTGAATTCCACAAAGACTAGGGTTTAGCTTTTAAATCAAGCAATGTCAAGGAAGGTGAATTGCTGCCGTATTATATGAATAAATTAGTATAATGAATGAGCTTTAATGAATCAATTCAATAATAATAATATAATAATGAATAATAATATAATAATTAATATAAATATAATAAGAATAATAATAATAATAATAATAATTAAAATAATAGTAATATAAAAGCATAGTAGTAGTAATAATATATATATAATATAATAATAATAATATTAATGATAATAATCAATTATATAATAATAATAATATAATAATAATAATAATAGATAATAATAATAGAATTAAAAATAACATAAATAATAATAGTAATAATATATAATAAAATAATCATAAATAATTAAATAATAATAATATAATAATAATAAATTATTAATAATATAAAAAGAATTTGTAGTAAATAATATATAATAATAATTATAATAATATAATAATAATATAATATAATAATTAATAATAATAATAAATATAATAATAAGAATAATATAATAAAAAGCGATAGTAGTAATAATATAATAATAATCAATAATATTAATAATAATATAGATATAATTATATAATAATATAATATAATAATACTAATAAATATAAATTAGTATATAATATATATAATAATATATAATAATATCAATAAAGAGATTCTATCTAGTAGAAATTATACAGTATATACATAATAATAATAAGTAATAATAATAATAATATAAATATATAAATAATAATAAAATATAATAATAATAAGAAAAATTAATATATAATAAATAGATGAATTAAATAATATATAATAAAATAATAATAATGATATAATAATAATATAATATAATGATGTAATATAAATTAATAATAATAATTCATAATAATAATCATATATAAATATATAATTAATAATGATATTAATAATAATAATAATAATATAATAATATACATATAATAATAAGAATAAAATAATAATATAATAATATTATAAATGGCATATGATTTACAGTGGTACATAACATAGCTTTATAATTTTGTATAATGACGATTAACGTACAGTAAAAGGTTAAGCGGATGATGAAAAAGTCCAAGAGGATATTAGATTTTCAGAAATAGCATCGAGACAAGAATATGGTTATAAGGACCTGATAAAGGGGATGAAATAAGTGATTGCAAGGCTGTTACAAAGGTTACATCATCGGAGCAAGAACTGTCTTGGCGCATTACTTAGGAATTCAATCACTTTGATGTTCTAAGGCGGATTTCGTTTTAGATTTATGATAGTATAAAGAAATTGATACCGATCTGTGATGTCTTCAGAGACAAGGGGTTAGGAAGATATCTCCAGAATTCGCAAGGTTTAGGAAGGTTCGGGATTTGCCCTTCATGGACTTGTTGAAGCTTACCGTTATAGTACTGGGTTTCATATTCTGCTTGTTATTTATCGACAGATTTAGTAGTTCCTTCGTACCCTTAGGCAGGCGAACGGTCGGATCGGTATAAATGTGATTATGGCGAAATTATTTCCATTCTGTGGTCTCTAAAAAAGGCATCTCGGTGGGGAATCAGTTCACTGCCAATATTTAGACGTATGTACCTACTCAGCATAGATAAGATTGTCACAACGCTAGCTCACAACTTGCACGGCAAGTGGAAAATTAAACTCAGCTCCCATAGTGACACTTAGAGTGTATTATTCAATTGATAGGAGTGAAGGGTTGAATGCCTGAAATTTCATTGGCACTGTACGTTTGAGAATTAGCCTTAAAATGACCAGAGGGTTTACTACCAGTGATTCTCATGTTTGGCCAAATTTATCAGTGCCATGGAATCTGTATTTACAGAGGAGGCACTCAGTGCCACGTTCAGTCAAAGTGCCTATTTGAAGAAATTAGTGGTTATTGCGTAGACTCTGCACCCATGTTGTATATAAAATAAGAATGTGTTCGTTCGAGAGGATCTCCAGCCATGAAGGGGCCGTAGTTTGTTAGTAAGAATCAACATATAAATTTTGGAAACTGGCAGAGAGTATGGGGCCTTCGGTGTTCGGATATAAAAAGATAACGGTTATATCTTACAGAGGGGAAAGAGGCGGTGGAGAATTTGAGAATTTATAAGATTTTCTATAATATACCGACGGGAAACGCTGAACGAGAGAAGGGTGAGGTAATAAAAATTATAATAAATAATTAAATACATAATACATAAATAAAAAAAAAAAAAAAAAAAAAGAAGAAAGAGAAAAAATAAGTGGGGGTTCTTGAGTTCTGCATTGGCGTTCTTGAGTTACAGAGTAATGATATTATCCATTCCAAAAAAAATCATCTCATTTATAACTAATACTTGGACGAAGCGCTTGCAATACATTAATAGTTGTGAATAAATTTCTCACGAGTCCTTACAAAAAGTCACGGAAGGGGTTTGGGATAGAAGAGTTGAATAAAGTCAAACCCCACCAGACGGGGTTAGGAGGTTCATTTATGTTTAGCAACGATGCTATGTGAAGATAGATTTGCTATTTCATTTAATAATCGTCAATCTACTCAAAAAAAAAAAAAAAAAAAAAACAAAAAAGAGGGAGGCAGGATTCCTCGCTCTCACGATAATTGTACACTCTCATATACGCACTGTACACGGCTATGTACACTGGTACACTGTTAAAAGGTTCTTGTCTATTCAAATTTTAATTATTATTTTTATGTATAAGGGAAAATCTTAACACTCTTTGTGGTTGAACTTCATAATGTAAAAATGAGTCAATGTGGTGCACCGGGGATGCTGGATTCAGGGAAGGATGAAGATATTAGCTCTTACGTACTGAAGAGAAGTTGTTAGAAAATCGCATTGTTAAAAGCCGGAATTATTGTTAATTGAACTATTATTGTGTCGGAGCTTCTAGAAATATTATTATAAGTTGTGAACGTTTTAATTTCAACTTAATTAATAAGAAAGGGGCTGTAAGGTCACATTATATTGAAATAAACTCTTATTAATGAATTAACCGGATCTTGTGTTAAGAAAGATTAATGTATATAATAATTTTGACATTGATACATCTTTTAATTCGATTTAATTTGATTAGTCTTAGAAAATTACAAGATAAAGTAACTGCTCTTTTATTCACTGGCCTATCCTTATGATTTCGTAATCTATATTATTATTATATATATATATAATATTATTATATATATATATATATATATATTTATATATATCATTAATATATATTATATATATTATAATATAAATATTGACCGCCTCCGAAAGCATATAGCTTCGTAACTAAAAAACTATAACCGCTACAGGAAATAAATAACATTTTGATTTCAGCAAACAATTAAAATGATGAAAACTTAAAAAAAAATTATTTTGTTTCTAATATTTATTAATAACACCTTAAATATTAGCTTAATCTTAGGTCTGGCACCGTACGCTCTCATCAACCCTCTCCATTCTCAGTAATACGAGAGCAGAGTTACCAATATTGTTTTTTTTTATTAAGCTTGGAAAAAATTTTAATATTTCCTTTTTATTTCTTTTTAAACTTTAGTGACGGAGGGACAGAGGCGGGGACGAAGTCCCCCCCCGTCGTCACCCGGTAGGCCGAGTAACCTTAGTCCTTTCCGCTCTTTTGGGTTTACCCTTGGGATATCTTTAGTTAAAAAATGACCATTTGGCAACTCTTAACTTTCCTTCGAGGAAGAGCTCTTCGCTCTTCTCAAAAATGATCATTATATAGAAGATTTCCAACATTTTTAACAATTTTAATTTTTCATAAGCGATTTTTTTTTTAATTCTGGTAAAAAATGTCTCCTGATTAATAGATTATATTTATTTACTGTAGTATAACCTCGTTTTGTTAATTACATTGCTTCGGTAGGCTGACCATTATATATATATCTATATATTTATATATATAATATATAGTTATATATATATTATTATTATAATATATATATAATTATATGATATTAATATTATTATATATTCATTATATTATATTATAATATTATATATATATTATATTTATATATAATTAATATATATAATATATAATTATATATATATATATATTATATATATATATATATGATATATATTATATTATTATTATTTTATATATATATAATATAATATATATATATATAATATATATAATATATAATATATATAATATTATTATATAATATATATATTTATATATAATATATATATAATTATATATATATTATCAATATTTTATATATATAGTACTTATATATATATCTCATATATATGTAGTATCTCCCTTCCTGAATATTGACATACTATAATCAGCCGATTCCAAACCTAGGTAATTACCCAAGGGGTATGGAATTTTCCGAGGGTGATATAAGACGTGGATTGGCATTATCGACATTAGTCTGATTGTGCAGTCACAAGAAACAAAATTTTAACAAATTTCGTATCAATCTAACTAATAACGTATCACTACGATTTAGTAGAATTAGAAATTTAAGACCGTAATAAATATTTGATTACCTACAATACGAAAAAGCTACAACGCAGCGCCTCTGGATGGCGTGTCTATCGGCTCTATCGTCGCGTTGTTAGTTTGAGTCAAGCACAAGCAGTCGTTCTCCCGCGCCTATGACAAATTCCAGTGAATGTGTTTGAGTCGCCGGTTTCTGCTAATGTTCGTGAAACTAATTTTGTTTTATTGAGGCAAGCAAAAAGCAGCGATGAGTGAAAATTTTATGCTTATTAATATCGGTCAAAGTACTCGCACTCTTTACGTTCGTTTTGTAGACGAAGAATCTAAGCTGGGATTTTACTCATTTGGCTTAAATAAGTAATTTGCTTGTTTGTTATGCGCATGATTGGATACGATGAAAAAATCGGATGTAGTTCCCACACTTTACGAGTCTAAAATATTTGCCAACTTGAAAACTTTTCATTGATGTTTGTTGTGCAAATTTTTTCTTTTTTAAAACTAACGCCTTTTCGTTTTACGACGCGCTCCAGATTAGAGGACGCATTAGTTCAAAACTACAGATATCTACTACTATTAAGGAAGATATTTTGGAAATTTAGTTGCGAAAGTAAAAAAAAATAAAAAAAATTAAAATAAACCAAATACATGTTAATAAAATTGCAATTCAACTTGCGTCTGGCAAATCTCGAATTGGCAACTCTCGAAATGTGTTACAAAGTAATGAATCTCTCATTCTTGTGAACTTTTTCATACTGCACGTATATTACCATAATATATATATATATAATATTAATAATATATATATTATTATATAATAATTTATATATATTATATATATATATATATATATATATATACTATATATATTAATAACTATATATTTTTATATTATATATATATATATATATATATATATTATACTATATACTTATATATATATTATTATACTTATATTATATATAATATATATATATATATAAATAATATTTTATATTATATATTTATTCAGCTATATAATATATAATATATTATATATTATTTATTATTCTATTATTATATATATATATATATTATATTTATAATATAATATATATATAATATATATATAATTTATATATTTATAATTAATATATATAAATATATATTATTTATAATATATATAATTAATTATATTATATATTATATATATATATATATAAATATATACGAATATATATTATATATATTATATATACATAGTATATAACATTTGTCGGGTATTGCTATATTCTAAACACCGCTTTATGGGTAAAGCCTCAAAGGTTGAGAACCAGCTTGTATATATTATATATATACTTTATATTTTATTATATAATATATATATATTATATTAAATAATATATAATATAATATATTATATATATATATATATAATATATAAAATATATATTTTAATTATATATATACTATATATACTCAATGTATTATATTAATATTATATATTTATTTTATACTATATATATATATATAAATTATATATATATTAATATATATATATATATATTACATTTATATATAAACATATATATAATTATATATACTTACAAATTATATATAGTCTTTGTTGTCTGTTTTTTATATATTATACATATATCATCTATTATATTGTTTATTATTTCATATATATATAGTATATTCTATTTATTATATTATTTATTATTTCATCATATTCTACAGTCTCTTCTATATATCTTTATATATTATACTATTATAATATATTTTATATATATGTATATAATATTATATATAATATTATATATATTATATATATATATAATTATATATATATATACTTATATATATATATTTAATATATATATAATATAAATTCTTTAAGTCGAGTAGCTCATAGCTTTACTAATCTTATTTACTTAGTATATTTTTTAAGAAACTAAAGTCAGACAATTCTCTAAAAGAATTTAAAAGTCTATGTTAATTTGAAAGCTTACTTAATTCTAACTTCTAACTCTTTTCATCATTTTAAGAATCTTTCTACTTTGTGTTCTAAACATAGCAAAGAAATTTGATGTTGATCGGATTAGTAGAAAAAATATATATGGTCATTTTCATTTTCAAATTAAAAAAAAATGCGGTTTGGAATGGACAGGATGTAGAGACACAATATCAAAAATCGAAAAAAAGTGCGATATTTAAGCGTAATGAACCTTTCTATGCATAATTCAGTTTGAAGTACAACTTTGCAAAAAATTTGAATTGATTGCATAGACAAAACCATGGATTTTGAAAAATTTGAAATTCTGCGAAAGAATGACTTTGTCACGAAACACGGAAATCAGACGTTTTAGGGGCAAAAAAGCTAATTTTGGGTTTTATAATCAAATGGCTGAAATTCGAATTTTATGTCCATTTTATGTGGGCTGAAAACGGGGATCAGCCCAGCCAAAGATTGGAACGCTCCCCTTACAGTGTAAACAATAAAGAGACCTAGGATGGAAGAAGTAACAAGTTTTTTTGTATAAACATATATTTCATTAAAGAGGCGTTTATAAATTAAATAAAAACTTATATTATAAAAATAAAAGTTTATGTTTATATATTATTCATTAATCATGGAGTATATGATTCGACATATCAAATTGACAAATTCACAATATCTCCCTAAAGGTTCAGACACCCTTTGAAGATGTACGTATAATGCGTTCGCGCAGCACTAAACATTGTTCTGCATATTATTGGTGAAGGCACTCATTCTTCGTTTCAGAGAGAAGTAAACTCAACCAAGCTGATGGTTATTAGCATACTCCTGGGTTACACCTTATACGGGAACCACATGTTGTCAGTTGTAATATCGAATTACACATAAAACGCTATATGTTTTAGTCTCAGATGCTCAACATCGTAAGATCCCGAGAGATAATGTCGGTTTTTTTATTTTTAATTCAAAGCAGTGTAATTGTTTCAGTGTTCCGAACTGATGACGCTATCAATGTAACGCCAGAGACAGCATCAGGTTTCCCAGTAGTCGGTACATACAAGGTTTGCATTATTGTCACAACATGAAGAAAACCGTCTATTCTAATTAGACTGCACTTACCTGTCTCCCATGGCTGCGCCTGATGTCCATATCTCTGACTGAATTCTCAGCACAAATGAATAAGGGGGTCTATCTATTTGCACCTCCGCTAGGATACAGCATGTATCGGTCCGCATTCGGTTTACGATATTAATATCAAAAGACACTACCTGGGAATAACGAAAACTCGTAGAGATATCAACGACAAAGTTAGAGATAGCGGGATGTCAATCCGTACCGCGCACCGAAAAATTCATATGATGAATCGAGTGATATACGATCCTCAGATTAAAAGATCATTTTGTGCTTTCTTCAACTCCGAAGATTTGTACCAAATTTTGGTACTTAACGAAAAATATCAGTCCAAGAAGTGCACTATATCCAAGATAAAGAAAAGAAGAGTAGACATAACTATATTTTACATAGATTGCAACGAATGTATACAAAGAGACTATAAAGAGTTCATGAAACGCATATATTTATAATGGATGATTATAATTCTTCTTCTATGATGCATACTATATAATTTAATTAAAATAATATATAATGCTAACTTAAGAATAATAATATATAACACAATTAATAATAATTTAAATAATAATAAATACATATATATCCCAGTTATATTTGTTAATATTTTTAACAACATTTTAATGATTTAGAAATGCTATTGTGCACAAACAATCTTTCATGTTGTATAATTATTTTTTACTCATCGATCCTCACGAAGGTACATATGTATAAAGTTACCTTCAACATAAATTGATTACTAGATAGTCAGACTTGGTTAATACTTTCGGTCCATTTGTTATTAATGACAAGGACGAATTCTGTACTCTATAGAATTTAGAACTGTTTAATGTAGTTCGATTTCACCAGCGTTTTCTTGAAAGGCGTAATATTCCTAGTATACACAATGCTAATGGTGCAACAGTTACCAAATTAACAGCATTATACCGAGTTCGTTATTGACGCTATTACCCTCTACAAACCTCTTACGTATATAATTAGATATCATTTTATCCAGAAATATAGATAATATTCGAAAAGCAGAAATAGATTTAAAATAAAGAACAATGATTCATTACACAATCTTCCATCTCGAATGCTCCATTCTGTGTTAAATATCCTTGAAAGAGAGTAGATGTGCGTTGATTCACCCTTTCTGCTAATAATCGTTTTCGGTGAGGCTACTAATCTTCCGGTAGAGTTAGGTTACTCCTTACCCATCTCTGCATGCTTGCGAATAATACAGGTAGTTCATCGTTAATATAAAATAGGCTGTGTTACATAGAGTTACAGACGTTGATTAAACACGGTGAAATCGAAACCATGGTTTCTTTTATATAAGATTGAAACCCACCCTGGGATTGCTATGATTACCACTGTTTAATGTCTAGTAATACGGTATAGTTGTGTAAAACGCTAACATAGTAAGCATGTCTTAGTCGAAATAAGAAACTTTTTAAACGGAACAGAAACTCCTGTGTTTTCAAGTCACAACGTTTATGACGCTTACGATAAGTTCAGAGAGAAAGGATAATATAAGATTCGGGTACAAAAACCAGCCTAAGAGATAAGGAATATTTTATATATCAGAAGAAAGTACAACCATTATGTTATACAAAAGCTAACAGGAAAGTATAAAACTGGTTTTACATTGCATACATTCACTTTAGGCCTTATACGCCCGTCGTTTTATGTTTGCATGATCTTCATGTTTCATTCAATGCTATCTTCACTGGCAAGATGCTATCAGGATATGCCTATTTCTGATCTACACATCTAACCTTACAGAAATAACAGTTCAATAACAAAGTTCTTTGCTTATCCACGGTACGGTAAGTAATCAACATCATCCATAAAAACTTAACCTATCCCCCCTTTCGATATTACGCAAAAACCTTCGAATGTTAGCGTTCCCCGTGTATCAACATATGGTATACTTTCTTTATACAAGTCTACACGAATGCGGTCACTCATCAAATAATTATTCTTACGATACGATAACGAAACATTTTCTCAGCAAGCGCCCGCCTTGAAGATAACCCCGGAACAAGAACACCATCTTCTGGTACCACGGGGTGTCGTAAGCCGGTTAATATTCCCTACTGTATAAGGTTACCTAAAGCACAAACATCTCCTCCCGAGAGAAATCCCACAGGATGACCCCGAAGGGTATGCATTGCTATGCGGCATCACCCGAACGGGGTGTATGACGGGAATGTTGACCGCTTCGGAAAGAGGGGTAAGGCCTCAGCCTCGGGCTGAGGTTCAAAACCGTTTTTAGCCCGATACGATAACCTAACCTGTAGTAGAAAGTAGGCAAGGAACGGGTTGCATTCGGTGCGGAAGGACTTACTGGATAATATTAATATATATTATAATATATTATTATATATATAATTATATTATTTATATATTTATAATATATATATATTATATATTATTATATATATATATATAAATATTATATAAATATATAATTATAATATATATAATTTTTTTCTATTTTTTAAATTTTTAATTGTTTATTTATTTATTATTATTTACTTATTTATTAATTATATTATTTATTTTATTTACATAAATAAAATTAAATAAAAATAAATAAATAAAATAAAAAAATTAACACCAACAATACGATAACAAAGGCTTTATCAGTTAACAGGCGCATTATCGTGATCAAAGCGTATGCGTGTTAAGACGATCAGAACCGTCATGGACCTTGAACTACCGCACGAACCGTGTACGAATTATATATTATTATATAATATATATATATTATATATATTTAATATTATATATATATATATATTAACATGATTTATTTCAATACTATACCACCATCTCAAATATATATATTAAGTTTTAATTTAATATTTTTATATTATATATATATATTATAATTATATATACTTATTATATTATATAATTATATCAGTATATATATATATTATATAGTGATTATATATATAATATTATATATATATATAATATATAATTCTATGATATCAGGGGAGGATACTAGGGTATACAAATGGTCTTAAAATATTTTTTGAAGTCTTTTTGATTAAATAAATTAAATGGTAGTTAACTAAACTATTACAATTCTATATGAAAGTGTAAAAATGAAAACCGATTTATAAAATAAATTTAAAGAAAACAACTACATCTAGCAATAGCAATTATAAATAACAAATTCATTTAAAATTCCTCCTACTCAGCTGTTCTTAAGAGTAACATTTTATTCTATGGAGGTACATGGATTTTATTTTCACTATAGTATATATAGGGCCAGGCAACATATATTACTATGCTGTACGAACGAAAAAAATACGAGACATCCACGAGAACGAACTTTTCGGTTCAAGCGAAAACGTACGAAGAAATTTTGAAAAAAAGAATTTTGAATACTCTTCTCTTCTCTTCTCTCTCTCTCTTCCGTCTCTTCTTCACTTTCGCTCTTTCTCTCTCTCTCTACTTATGTATATATATTATATATATATATAATTATATATATATATATATATTTACTATATATAATAAATATTACTATATATATCATCCTACCCAAGTATATCTTCAAGGTAGCCACTTGACTATATATAATCATATTTATATATATATATTGTATTATATACTATATAATATATATATATTATTTTTATATTATATTTTATTAATATATATATTATGTATTATAAAATTATAAATCAACGGCGACTCTCAGTAACTATTTTACTATTCGGCTCTCTCTTCCTCTTTCTATAATATATATATATAATTATATATTATATATATTATATATTTATATAATATATATATATATATAATATTTATATAACTATATATATATATAATATAGCATAGATAGAGGAGAGACGAGAGAGAGAGACGGAAGGAGAGAGAGGAGAGAGACGAGAGAGAAGGAAGAGAGAGAGATGAAGAAGAGAGATGGGTTTATTAAAAACTTAAACTTTACATAAAATTCCAGTTCCTTGGTTACAGCAGAAATTGTTTGGTGTTTGATTTATGCACACAATATAATCACAATTATAAATTTCAAGATAACAAATTGTAAATATTATAATTGTGTAAAGTAAATTGTAAAAATAAATTGTATATTAAGAATTACCCATTTAGAAAATGGCAAACTTTTTTCATGCCTGTGGAAATGAAAATAGTAAAAAAAGATGTCAAAGGCAACATTATAAACTGTTTATCGGCTGAATGCACTTTAAATTTGAATTTAACATATTAACACTTTTTAAAGATAAATATCACTTAAATAATGTTATTTAAATTTATTAACTAAAAGCAATTGTTTTTATTAGATTCTTATTAGATTTCTTCGACCAATTTCACAAAAAAACGTGAAATTATTCTAACATTATGAAGATTTGTAAGAAGACGATCGATTTCTATATGATAATCGTGCTAGCCGGAGCCCGAGTAGAGGATCCCCCTAGATAAATAATATATATATATATATATATATATATATAATATATATATATATCTTCATATATAATAGATAATTATGATATATATATAAATATATACTATACATTATATACTTATATATATTATAACTATATATATTATATATATATGATATATCTATATAGTTATATATAATATTCATTATCTCTTTACTTCGAAAAGAAGTAAGTTATAATACTGCGGTATCTGGACCAGGGTTCCAAAGTGGGTGCCCGCCGCATGTGCAGGGGGCGGCACATGTTTTTCAATATTCACTAAAATTTTGAACTAAGACGTGCAATTGGTGCCAAATTTTACAGAGCATTTTTATTCAAAATTAATGATGTCGATTGGCGTGTTAGATTGGGTACCTTTACGGAATATTCGAAAAACAAATGAAAACACAATCCTCTGTCAAGGTACGGGAGGCACGTTAGACAAATTAAAGGTTGCGCCATTTTTTTTTTTTATGTTTTGAAGTGTGTGTTAGAGCACGATACATCTCCAACTTCCTCAGCGTTGCAGAATTGTCAAAAAATGGATTCAGCTTCACTGAAACTTCTCGAAATTATTACTGCTACCTTGGATGGTTTGGAAAATCATTGTTGAATATTTTCCCCGATATTGATTTGAGGATGTCTACAGACTTGTTAGGACCAACCCGTTTCGTCGACGTAACGTAAACTACTGCGATGCAAATGCAAGCTTTTCAAAATCTGCTGGACTCAGTGAGACAACAATTTGAAACTTAAATACACGAAAGGGGCTAAGAGAGAGTTCTGGATATAAATTGTATGAGAAAAACAATGCAGATGTTGGTTAAGTTGCATAAAAAGACTTGTGGCGGTTCTTATTCTAGCTTATCTATGTGAGTCTGAATTCTCAACGTATGCTTACATAAAAAATGATACAGGAGAAACTTTCAGCGTCAAGTGATTTAAAGGTAAAATTGACAAATTCTGTAAGAATTAAAGAAGAATAATGAAAATTATTAAAACCGTTTAATTCTTCACATTAAAGGTAAAGGAGCATTAAATATGCATTGTATTTCTTGTTTTCATTAACAAAATTACGTACCAATTTAAGAGTAGTGTGCCGCGAATTTTTTTTAGCACAACAGGGGTGCCGCGGTGAAAAAAGTTTGGAACCATTGTCTAGATATTAAATATATTCTTACTATATATTCATATTATTATATATTATATATTATATTAATATAATATTTATATAATTATATATATTATATATATATATATATTATTATTATAATTAATATATTTATAGGACAAGTTACTTAGCCACACGGAACCGGAGGAGCTCGGACAAAAAAAAATTTCAATTAGCTCTAACTTTTGAAAATTTTTATTAAGATGAAATTATTTTTATTTTATTTCTTTTTTACCTGTTAGGGTGAAATACATTTAGGTTAGTGGGTTGGTTGGTAATTTGGTTAGGTATAGGTTATGTTAGGTTAGTTAGTTATTGTTAGGTTAGGTTAGTTAGCTTAGGTTATGGTTAGCGTAATTGAGATTAGGTAGTGTTAGGTATGGATCAGGGTCAGGTAGGTCAGAAACAAAATTTTCAATTCGGGCTAGAAAATTTATTTATTTGTTTTAGGCTAACTGTGAAAAAAATTTTTTGATCGCTGTTCCGTTCCGTGTGGCGTTAGTAATTTATCCAAATTATATATATAATATATTATATATATATATATATTATTTATATATTATATATACTATATATTTAATTATATAATTCATATATATATATTATATATATATATCAGTGGCGTTGCTGAGACTGTTTTTCATTTTTATAAGATTTTTATATATATAATATTATATATAATACTAAATATATTATTATATATTATAATATATATTATTAATTATAATATTATTATATATATACTATATATACTTTGTATAGGAACGAGCTGTCAATCTCCTTAAATATCATGGAAAAACACAGGGCATCAGAATCCGCAAATAATGCCGCCTAATTCTTAAACTGTTAAATTGAATCCCAGCCAATAGGAGAGGGCCAGATTTGATGTACAGGTGGAAGAAAGCGTTCTTCAGCCTGCTTGTTCACCAGGACTTGCGTATTAGTGCAGGGCCAGAGTACTGAACTATCTCCTATATAATTCAACTTATTGAATCATTCCTGTAATGTCTTATTGTGAACATTTTACTATATAGCATTTCACTAATTGCCCAAGTAACAAAGGAATTTTGTAAATTTTATAGCCACTTAAGTAATATTTTTAGTCTTAGTCAGATAACCGGCAGATTTGCTGAGATATATAATATGGGTCTTTATTAACTGTGTTTATAAACTTAAATATACTGTGCCATTATTACATTGCTATTTCATTATTGTTGATGTATTATAAAATTTCGTATGCAAATACATAACTTTTGATTCGCCAATTTCATAATCCCCCTTCTCATTATCTAATTGGACTTTATATATTGCGTTCTATTTTTGGAGGACAGCCAGACGAACCTATTGAATAAAATAAATGGAAAAAGATTGATTGAATAGAATGAGTTTGAAATTTGATCTATTATACGTGAGCACATTAAATTATAAAAGTGAAAATTATTGAATATCAGTCAATAAGAAATTTTCTACGTGAAAGAAAACATGTTTATGTAACAAAAGCTAACTTGAATATAAACATAAAAGTTTTAGAAATAGAAAAACAAAATCCATTTTACGGGTTTTTCTCGTACCAACCTCAAAAGCTTCGAAACAGACATTTTATAGAGAACAGACATGAGGCATAAAGACTGACCCGATTAAGTGGGAGAGGGGCTACATCCCCCACAGCAACAAGCCAAGGAAGTAACCTCGCCTCGAATCACATACTTACTTTGGTCGAAGAGTCTTATGAGAAAGCACAGATTCACACGGAATGAATAGAAATAATGCATGTAAATTGCAAGAGACCATCGACAGGGCCGCACATAAGCTCTTTCTTTGTCTCTAATCAACTTCCTCGATGAATGCATCGTCGCTGGCTTTCGGTGGGACTGAATGGGTATCAAACTCAATGTGGATAAATGATGGCACAGAAAAGTTGATTTTAGCCTTCGATACTCCAAACGTCTTGTATCATATAAATTCATACAGAGAAATGATTTACAAAATTAATGAATCGTAGAGGAATTACCTCCACAGCTTAAGGCAACGAGTCCGAATGTTTTTAAAAGGGATGGAGAGAAACGACTCCAATCATTATTACAGCGAGTAAACGTATTGGGTAAGATTCGAATTATTGTAGAACAACCGAAATTTGCCAGAATCTTCCTAATACAATTGCACAAGTTCAAGGTCGTATAAACTCCTTT
>JABUQX010010197.1:32500-80832 GCA_015478945.1 Trachelipus rathkii | reverse complement strand
ATCTTTTCTACGCCATGCACTATATAAATAATTTAGGCCCAGAGGACAGTGTCTATATAATAATACAATTATTATAAATGAACTATATATATATTTAATTATTTATATTATCTTATTTATTAAACATTACCTATGAAATATAATTCATATAATAATCTAAAATTTACAATGTTTATATCATTAATCTATCAATCTTAAATTACTAACTTTATGTACCATATAATTAATATATAGATATAACATGTGCATTTAATTTAGTAATATACTTCATATATAATAACTATATGATAATATACTTAATATATTTATATAATTATATACTATATATATTATTATAATAATCTAATTATATATATATATAATATATTCTATATATATAGTATTATATATATATAATATACTATATATATATACTTTATTTATATATATTATATATATATATATATATACTATATATATATAGTATATATGAATATATATATATATTAAATTTTACATATATTATATATCTAATTATTAAATATTCATATTTATAAACAATTAATATAATTTAATTTTAAAATTTATAATATTCTAATTAATTATGTTTCTTATTTATAAAAATAAGAGTCTTGAATAAAATTGTAATTTCTATTATAATTTTAAAGGAATTTAAATAATCATTGATAATTATGACTCTTCAACGTAAGTTATATCTGTAATATATTAATTTTATTGTTTACATAAGTTAAAAATTAATCTAATATAAATCTTAAAAAAATCCTATTTTGATCTTTCTTATACTATCCAATACCTACTGCTCGCGTTTGCATCAAACTCAAATTAATTCACCTTATAATATAATAATTAATATCATATATATCTATCTACTATTTTAATAATTATTATCATCAGTTGTTTTTTTTTTTATTAAATAATTAATTAATCTTAATACATACTTATATATATTTATACTTAAATATTTAATTCATATATTATTATAATATATTCATATATACTATACTATCTTTAATATCTTATAATCTATATAATATATATATATTTATACATATATATGACGTATATAGACCTATATCTATTACTAAATCAACTACGTTTGTGCATGATCTGTAATATGTACGTCTGTAACTATTCTAAATAATCTTGTTGTATATTAAGTGTATTATATAGTCCCTTATAGTCCTAGAGATGGTAATAATATATAATTTCGATCTTTGTTAAATAAGGACGGTATTCTATGGATCAAATAATCTAATACGTGAGTGATACTATGCGTATAAGTGAGTAAATCTAGGTGGGTGTGGATGATGAATTTGTGGAAGTCATGATTACCAAGTAAGTTATAATTATTCTTTGTTATATATTAATATATATCCTCATGAATGAGTTATTAATTATTATATAGCTCGTACTAGCACCTTAGTACAATAACATCCATAAAATATGGTAAAGTTATCATGGGGAGAATATATATTATATAATATATATATATTATATTAATATTTTATATTATTCATTATTAATTTATAATATATTATATATGAGATAATTTTAATAGTGCAGATATTTTATATCAGTGATATTTAATTTTTAATTAGTTATTAATATATAATGTATAATTAATATAATTTATACAATTATATTCTAATTTAATATCTATATAATCTATTATATATTATATATATATTATAATATTATATATATAATAAATATATTTAATATATTACTATTTTAGTTAATATCATTATATTAATATATATAATTATATATACTTAAAAGAAATAATTAACTAATTATTAATATTAGCGATATTTATATATATTAGTAGTTATATGTAGAAATGAATTTAAAATTTTATATTAAATACTATTAACATTATAAATATTATTAATATTATCAAATGAGTATACGCTGTATCTTATATCCTGTTACTATCCTTGTTTAATATGATATACAAAGTAACACTGTATTAATACCTACCCATATATAAAATCAATTTATAATAAAATACAGTTCTTAAACTGTTTATAATATTTCACCACTTTTATAAAAACAAAGTAATGCAATCGCTTCCTTGACAATTCGCGCAAATAATAATATAATTATAATACATATATATAAATTCTATATCAGTTATATTATATTAATATATATATAACATATAAATATTCTAAAATTTAGCTAAATTATATTATATAAGTATTATTACTAAAATTTATTTATTATGAATTATTCTATTATGTGTTATAATTTTAATTATATACTTATTATGCACTAATATCAGTCAACGTCCTATGAAACGTACATAAATAAGCCAGAGAGTAATAAGCTTAGGTAAGTATATATAATAACTTATATATATTACTATATGATCTGACCCTAGAACTAAATTAAATGTTGATATATCATTATATCTTATATATTATATCTCTAATATGATATATAATTTTTATATATCATACCTAACCTCTATACTATAATGGTAGCACATCAACATTAAATTGTATATAATCACCCATTAAGCTACAAACAATACTAAAGCTCTCTGGAGTAATTCGTTTCTTTAACATATCCTCCAAGGTTGGATATAATCAGTAATAGTTTCCTCTGTACCTAACTCCCCAAGTCTCCGCTCTAAACTTCTTGTTTGAATGAAATGTTACCAGAAAATGAACACTGATAAAAATGTCAGATACTTTCTGACCACATATATATATAGGTGTATTTGGACCTATATACACGAGGAAATAAATTAATGAAATATATACTTAGGGATGATTCATGATATACTATACTCAACTGATAAGAGAATATAAAGGTCTTATGATTGTAGAAGATTGTGTTTTAATCAGATTGGAGTGGATAGGATGTCCTTGGTATCCCTAGCAAAGAAAATATGAAATGTTCTGTACCTTTAGATGTTCACCAATTAATGTGCTTCTTGGCGCTAATCAGTAGACTCCTAGAAAAATATTTCCGCTTTGTTTATTTAACCGTTTAGGATAATTTCTTGGGAGCATGCCGGGCAGGAATTCGATGAATTGCTGTGTGAACATGACTCTCCGTACATTTTCTTTGTAGTGCCTTATCCAATATATTCTAATTACTGTGAAGAATCTAGTTGAAGATCTTCTGGTTCATTTAACTTCCTGAGGACATTGCTGTAGACCATCACTCTGTAATGTTATTAGTAATGTTTCGAGACATAATTCGCCGCATGTTAGCTGAATATAATTTAGGAATATAATCCTTTTTCTCTTTTGGTAGGGTGGCAAGTGTTGTGTTGGGAAATAGATTTGAAGCTATATGTGTATTCAACGTAGATAAGTTTGCCTTAACACGTTTATTTATAGCTCCTGAAATAAACGTCCTCGATTAATTAAATGTTGCAATATACACGGGAGTATCAAACTTGCACACCACCTATACCTTTTATCTTATTTACAAATTGATAATAAACTTCTGGATCGTGATGATTGCCTAAGTGTTCACTTAGTTGCGAATTGGTAACACTAAAGGTTGCCCGCCGCTACCAAGAATGATCAATTTGAGAAAGATTGTAAATATGCCAATTCACACTTGCCGGGAGCTATATCAAAAATATCCCAAAACATTGATTAATCTAGGAAATTTCTAAAATTCAGGAAGATGTAAACAGATGATTCTCAGCTAAGTTTAAATGCAGACATCTGTTCTTATCGCTCGCCATTTTTCGTGTACTTGCTTGGTAGGACCTGTTTTTTCCATAGTTTAAAGTCGAAGGTGTCGACTTTATTAAATGGGAGATCAACCATTGACTCATCTGATTTGTATCAATGAGTCTTTACTTCTATTTCTCAGTATCCCATCTATGGATATGGAACAATATTGACAAACCTTTATTTATCTAACTATAAAAGATAAACATAATTAACTATTAACTTTAATAGTTAGGTTTTTAATTGTTTATCGATATTTTTGTTTTAATGATAAAACTATTTTAAAAAGAGATTTGTTATATTATAATCATTAATGAAATTTAGTAATCATTCAAGCATTCATTCAAATTATTATTTATTCATCTCAATAATCAGAAGTTCTATTCTTATCATATATATATAATAATGAATAACTCTTCATAAGTCAGCCTGAAATACTTAATATTTATCCCTAGGTATAAGTTGTTATATATTAAGATGATATAGTATTAGTATCTTTTAATATACATACTCAATTGAGATAAGTAAATAACTAAAAATTAAAATATACTGTCATCAACATGATGACTTCATTTCTTTATTTGAAAGCACATGTACTAGAATCCAAATTAAATATCTCTATACTAATAAATAATTAGCATTTGTCCTTATTATTTTTTCTTATACTTTCGTACGATCTGGTATGTCTATCCTGTCACTCTATTACTGTAATCACGTTTCCTCAGCTGTTCTCTTTTTAGTGATGGAATGGGTAATATTAAGCATAAAGATGTATAAAATCTACTATATGTATATGCAAGGAAGAGGAAGAGGCGAGAAAACGGAGAAAATAGAGTGAGGCGGGCAGCACTGTGAGAAGTAGTAGTTGTCATATTTATTGTTAAATATATTATATATATCTATTAGCGTTATATAATTCTATTCTAAGTATAAGATAGATTATATAAAATTAATGTGTTAACTATAGTGTATTAACAGAATACTGATATGCTCCAGATTTAATCTCATATACCTATATAATATCATACGGTTATACTGGTCTGTATAGTAATACACAATAGATTTGCACCAACTAATATCTTAAAGTCTTATATATTAGAATATTGATTGATTTGTATATATCTGAGATCTTTTTTTTATTTTATCTATCGCATTTTGGTGAGAATATATACTAGAACTCGTTTTTAATTTTCTAATCATAAACTTCGGATACTACTTACAAATCATAATTATAATTAGGTTTAATTCCAATTAGAGAAAAAAATGAGAGTTTTTGGGGGCTGACTATGCTATCCGACTGAGTGATGCCCCTAACGTTTTCGTAAATGCATAATGAAATTAAAAAATATAAAATCGATTTCTTTAAAGCAATTTAGGGAAAAACATAGTTCAATAAAGCTAAAATATCTAACAAGGATATTATACTGTCACTAAATGGTTATTTTGATAATTTGATATTAAAGCCAATGGATATATTTGCAAATAATATTATCTATAATATATAGGTTTATATAAATAACTACTAATTATATATATATATAAAAAAAATAAATATCTATTATATATTCTCTACATGTGCAACTAAGGATATAGAAATAATTAGTATATAATCATTCTTAAAATATAAATAATCACTAATTATTAACTTATATGATTATATTATTGTATCAAAAATATTTATTTAATTATGAAGATAATTCTGTATATACATATATATATATACACAATCTAAAATCACAATTAGACGCCCATTAAAATTTTCTTTATTAAAGCCGTTTTTGATACAATGTAAAATTAAATTTAAACATAAAAAAATATCGCAGCACTTCAGAATGCCAGATCGCACCTTAATTCATACATCTGCCAAATCTGATCCGAACAAACCATACTGTTAAAACTATGAAGCAGGGCTTGTGAATATTATCCCACCTCTTTTGTAAACGATCTTATATGTTTTTCCTCTGTCAACAAACTTTAATTGGTTTTCGTATTGAACCGAAAACATTTTCAAATCTCCTATTTAAATAATCTGATTTCCTGCTTTTACTGTCAGCTTGATTGAATATATGTAAATTTAAGTGCTTTTGAAAGAGACTGGTATTTCAACTCTTCAAAGTACTGCTTTACTGTAAGGGTAATATTCATTGTTTTAGTGTGTGCTAACAATTTTTATCCAGTGGCCTGAAGGGAAGGAAGGAATATCACGTGGCATTTTATGTAGTAAATCTTAGTACATTATTTCCTCAGTAAACAATATGCTAAAAATTAAGAGCTCTTGTTTAAAGGAAATTATTAATTATCATCTTTATACCTGTTTGATCTATGATTAAAAATATAATTTTTTTTGGCTATACCATCTTATTATCTAATAAATTATAATATAGAAATGATTTATATTGTTTGATAATACTAAGTATGTTGAATCTTTATATATATAGTTAGTAACGCAGGTATATATATATCCCTGTCCACTAGGTATGACTAAAGGTATAGTGCGAGTAAGTAGGATATATCGGAAAATCGACTGTCTTCAAAGCATTGTGTTATCAACTATAGCTATATAGAACTAATTCTTACTATTCTCCAATGAACACAATAATATCAATTTACTTTACTATATGTTTATTATTTCTGGAAGAGGAAAGATGATAATAGATAAGAAGCTACTCATTCAAGGTATAGTACTTGCCGACACTGTTCTATCATAGGATTATAATAAATCTTTATTATTCATATTTATATCATTATATATTAAGTTATACATAGATTATATATATTCCAAGTTTCTATATATATATACAAAATGTTTATATATATATAAAAGTTAGATATTTAGTATAATTGCATACTAGTTAACTATGATTTAATAATAAATCAATTATATATACGTATCAAGACATAACTTATATTGTATTAATATATATATTACAATCAAATATTATAATATATAATAATATAGTGTTAATAATAACTATAATATTATTACGCATTATATTTATTTCATCTCTTATCTATATTATACGACCAAGTTGTATAGTAATATACTGATATGCACGGTCACTATAACTGTAAAATTTGACGATAAAGAATCATTAGGGCTTTGGCATTGTTAGGTAAAAGTCGATCAATATTATACAGGTAATTAATTTATATTATATGACAGCTACTAGCGGAAACTCTTGACATCAAACTCCTAGTTTTATATTCAAATAAAAGTTAATTACCAATGTGATTTCTAAGGGAGTTATTAAATTGTTCATTACGAGCCCATAGGAAAGTTTGTATATCATTGGTTAAGTGGAATATAAATCTTTATTTGTCTAACAGCAATGCATCCGACGTACCTATGCAAAATAACAAAGACACTTGTTATGCAACTCAAATTTATAGTTAGAGATAATTGTATATTGATATCATTCCATTCTTGCGAATTCCTGTTGCAGCACTATTGCCCCGCACACGTTATATATTCTCACAACCCTGGCACAATAGTGCATAGATAATAGAATATTAAGTAATGGTGTGTTATTAATTCTAAAGTATTCTTTTATGTATTAATATTTTTAGCAATTTATTATTATTTTTATTATCTTTTTTCGGCTACGGACAAATGGCATTCAAATGTATTTAAATTATAGTAGCATTATTGTATATAAGATATAGATCCTAAATGTCCACGAACGTAAATGAGGCGAGTTATGGAGTTGTAACCGTTATTAATATGTATAGTTTAAGTATATGACGACATAACCTCAAACAATGCGATGTATATAGATTGCATCATATAATACTATTTTTATCAATTAAAACTATCATAAAATGGATAACATACTATTCTTGATGAAATATTATATATAAACACTTACTTCTCTAATATTATAATATATATAAATATATATAATATATATATATATTGATATATCAATTAATATAATATATAATATTAATATCAATATTACTTAATATATATATTTATAATATATATATTTATACTTCATTATATTAATATATCTTATTATATTATATATATATATTCATATTATATATATTATTATAACTTCTATTATTATTAGCTCATTAAATACTATATATATAATTAACTATATATCATTAATATATATTAATATATAAACTATATCATATTTATATATTCTATGTTATATTATTGTAGTTATTTATATATAGCCCTTTAATGCTATTTTGTAAATCTAGTCCGAAGTGATAATTACCTAGTATAATCTTTTATGCTTGCTATCCTGAAATTGCTAAAAAATTATTTTTAAGATAATAAGTTTTTTATTTTGTTTTAGAACAGGTTAATTTATTAACTATTTGTAAATCTTTTCATCTATACATACATGATTATCCTATTATTTCAAAATTTTTAATAATAATAATTATATATATAATATTTAATTATTTTAAAAAAATAATATTATTCTAAACTATATATATTATATTACTAATAATTATATTATCAATTTGTTCATATTAAATATATATATTTAGATATATATTAATATAATCTAATATTATAATATTTAACTTTAATATATATATCATATATTCTATTTAATTAATCTTATTATTTATTATAATATATTGATATTATAATATGTTTTAATTTTTAGTAAAGACATTTATATAAATCTATCAAAATATAATAATTATTAATATAATATAACTACTATTATATATATTATATTTATATATATTAATTATATATTTATAATAATATTTTTCTTCAAAGGTCATTGGGACGCATGGGTGCATTTTTACATTACCTATGTCACCTTCAAATATTTCCCTATTATGGGAAGCAAGTAGATGATGATTAATATGATGGTTACACCAATACCATTGTTCTTTAGGGGAATTCTTTGGGTTAATCTGGTTTAGTATCTTACTATTCACCGTAGTAACAACTTGAGCTAGTTTCTTCTGGATTCGTCACGTACTTATCATTTTGTCTTCTCGAGTTTCTGTTCATCTTATGCTTTTATTATCTAGTTCATTCTATTTAAATAGAAATTAATATCTAATTTTATATCTATTACCTCAAGAAAATTTCTTGCCTAATTCATAATGCTATAGACTTAACTATCTTTATATACTAAAACGATCTTCGGCAACTTATATTTTAACTATCTTATATCTAATATCATTATAATTATATATATTCTATTATCATTATTTAATTATATATTTATAACTAAATATTATATTATTCTATTTATAATAATAATATTTAATGGTTCATTCGCTGGGTCCCATTATTACGATTGAGATCTTATTTTAATCAACCTAATTGATCCTGTACCCTAATAGTTTTTGAAAAAGTAGTTACTAACATATTAATTCAATTAGACATGTCATTTCTATAACCCAAAGAACGTATTTGGTTAATATTGCTTACAAAAATTCTCGAACACATTAACCTAAAAAATTAATGAAGATTGTAAAACTGATAAAGGCCCTAAGATGATATATTCAGACCGTATTTTTTAATTATTTTATTATAATTATATTTACTTATTTTTTTACAATTAATATAATATATTAGTCTTTCCTTTTCTTGATAGAATTATCTATTTCATATTACTATATATATATATTTATATATATATCTAATATATTATATATATATATATATATAATATATATTATAATATAATATTATATTAATATTCATTATATATATATATATATCTGTAATACTTTTCGGGTATCCTAATCGCTCAATATCCATCATCACATATCCGTACCATATATTTAAACTAATTAGAGCTGTCCTTTTATTCAATAAAAATAGCTTCAATATATTATAACTTCATCTCTCCACTACTTAAAATTACTCATACAATGTCTCCCTCTCTTTTCAATATCTCTCGTTCATGTATTCTTACTATATATTTAATTCTTAATAATCTTCATTCCTCCGTTAGACTTATTATCTTCTTCTGTGTGATCATATCACTTATAAATCTAACACCCAACAATCAACACCCACCGTTCGTATACGAGTATTAAATATGTAATTTAAGTTATATAAGGTCGTAGTATATATTTCATAAACGCTATATTATTTATTCATTCTATTTCATTCTTTCACCGAAGTGATAGACATTTCTGTTCTAGTTATGTAATATTTAGGTATATATTCTAATTAGTCGATTACCTACATATATAATGTAATTTATGACTTAACACAATATTTCTATCCCTATTCTTTTATTTTATCTTATTATATACTTATGTTAATACTATTATATTATCTCTATCAATCAAGGGGTCTCATGAGCCTCTTCACAATGTATCATTTTAATATGACTGATTTACAAATTCAGTAATAATATATATATAACTTATATTTATATCTTTATAATATTATTATTCTTTAAATTAAGGGAAATGAGAATTGTCTTTTATTCAAAATTGTTTTTTTAATGACAGGGCAGCTTAAAATAAATATCATAAAAATTATGTAAGATTACTACCATATCGTCCCTTGAGAATAATCATTTAAGTGCATCTTTTCCCAGATTTGGGATAACTCTTCTAACCTGATGGCTCTTCCTTTGTGTGTTGACCTGTTGACTTCACGCTCAGTCAAACGTGATAAAAGCAAAATAATCGTAAAACTATCTTTCTTATCCATAGAATGTTTTCAAATCGCTAAATTCTATTCCATACTATCCTACTCGTCCCTCAACTTGCCGCCATTCTTGTGCGCCAAAGTCTATCTATTGACTTATATAATACTATTCTTGGCCACAGAGCCCTTCCTCGTAAACCGAATAAACTTTACTCACATGGATTTTGAAACTCTGAAACGGCCCTAAGAAGCGCATAGAGGTTAATCTAGTTCGTAATCCAAATCTAGTTTTCCATTACACTATCACTATATATAATTTTACCTTTATATTTTTTTTTTAAAATCCCATATTTATCCTAAATATGTCTTTGCTCTAATGAGGGGCATATATATCATATATAACCATGAACATGGAATAATATAACAAATAATATTCGTGGAGAGAACAATCCAAACTAACTGCTTTCACTTATATAAATCTACTCCACGTGTCAAACTCTCAACCAATATTTCATCCAAATTACGTTCATCTAAATATTTTATTTTTATTTACTCTTTTATTATTATCATTATATATCATTAATAATAATTATACTGTGTGCTAATGAATAGATTCTAATATATTGACTTTAATATTAATATAATATATTAATATACTATATACATATTATACTTATATAATTATATTATATATATATATATTAATTTATTATTCTAATAATATATATAAATTACTTAAGTATTATAATATTAATATTAATATATATAATTAATAATATTTATATATATTATTATCATTATATAATATATATATACTAATATATATATTATTAATATATAAATATTTTTAATTTATCTAATACTATTCTATAATATCAGTATTTAATATTACTAATAATTATATTAATTACTATCTTTATTATTAATATATTATTAATCATTATCTTATATATATCTATATTATTAAATTATATTTACATATATAAATATATATAATATTCTAATATTATAATATATTTATTATATATTATATATAAATATTCAATTATATAACATTTGCCTTAAGGATGGGGATATGAAACTGCAGCTTTATTTATACATTTTAAATCTGAATTGGTGAGGTGACATCATCTTGCAAGATATATAATATATTTATGATTATTACATTTCTATCAACACACATCAAAAAGAAGTTTCTTTGGTTTTAACAACTTTGAGAATCTGTAACTTTTATGAAGGTTGTTTATGAAAATTAACTATTATTGGAATAAATATGGTTATAGTTGAAATTAAAAGTTAAATAGAGTTCAGCATATTCTATAGAATAATTTGGATACCAATTTAGGTTTGATATTTCTAGATATAATAATAATCGTTGTTATTTATGATTTGCAGATCGGTTGTACATAGTGTTGGATTCTACGTTGCTGAAAATGACACGTCACCATTCGAGATTATTCTACAGCCAACCAACGTACGAACAAACTGCAAAATCTTAGTATGAAGAATTTTCAGTTACGAGAAGAGTTCTTTAAGAGAGGTTCACTAGAAGAGTTCTTTAAGAAAGGTTCACTAAGAAAGTTCTTTAAGAAAGGTTGATTAAGAAAAGTTCGTTAAGGAGAGTTCGTTCAAAGGAATTCGTTAAGAAGAGTTGATATTGAAAACTTGTTGATGGGACTTGAAAGAGAACTTGTATAAAAGATAGATAGTTTGTATTAAGAAACTATACATTTAATACTGCTTGATTATCGAACCTCGTTAATAGTCTAGAGATCATTAGAATCTTTTGTTATTTTGATAATTACGAAAAGACATTTAAATTGAACTTGTGAAAAATTGCTTAGTTATTTCGATGTTAAACTATTTCGTGAACTTGTTTATGTTGTTTTTATTTAAAAGTTAAAATTATATAGTTGAATATTTATTAAGAAAAATTATGTAAGCTCCATTAAAACTTATATATTACGACTAAGAAGTTATAAACTATAGTTGTTGGACTTTGTAAATAATAGATTTAAATACTTTAATTGAAAGTGTATATTGATAATCTTAGAATATATTATTGTTTATTAAATAGTTTATTTTCGTGGTCTTTAATTCTGGTAACTGAGTTCAATTGAATTTTGAATTGAAAATAAATTACAACTTTAAGTCAAATAAATAGCATAGAAGATGGACTTAATAATGTTTCAACTTTTAGTTGAAATCTAAACTTACATCTTTCGGCTGAGTTACATTTGAGCTACGTGTTAAGTTGGAATTCGTTACATCTCAGCTTTGAGTTTTCAACTTACTTGATTGGGAAATATCTACATTCTGAATTATAGTGGTTTACATTTAACATCATAAGGAATTATTTCAGATCTTCTACATGAAATAAGTAATATTCACATCAATACCACTTGCACCTTTCTAACTCATTTACCTACTAAAATGAAGAACTTTACAAGTTAACTTATTTTCCTCTAAATCAACCTTTTGGAATGGTACAAAGATAATATCTTCCAAATTTGTCCCCCTATTTCGTAAACACCCTGTAATATATATATATATATATATATATATATAATATATATTTTATATATTATATATGTTCTTTAGTAAAAAAATGTAATAAATTTTAAAAGATATTTAGTTATAATAAAACGGGGGATAAAATATACTTTCCTCATAAATTTTAGCCTATTGGGGGAATATAATATTTTAATTCTTTTACTCATTAACATAAATTAATATCTTTATTGCAACCATTTAAAGTAATGATTAAAAACGGTAAAATTATAGAACATTTAAATATTGAGATTTAACAAATAGAAAATTTTCTCAAAGATTTTGAATAAATTAATAATTAATAATATTAATATTAATATTAATATTAAACATTAAAATTAAAATTAAATTAATGATTAATATTAATATTTAATATTTAAAATTAAAATTAAAATTAAAATTAAAATTAATATTAATATTAATATTAATATTAATATTAATATTAATATTAATATTAATATTAATATTAATATTAATATTAAAATTAAATTTAAATTTAAAATTAAAATTAAAATTAAATTAAAATAAAATTAAAATTAAATTAAAATTAAAATTAAAATTCAATTATTATATTAAAATAATTATTTAATATTAATATGAATATTAATATTAATATTAACATAGAATATTTTATTAATATTATATTAAGATTAAATTGAATTGGATTGAAATTAAAATTGAAATTGAAAATTGAAAAATTGGAATATTAAAATTGAAATTGAAATTGAAATTGAAATTGAAATTGAAATTGAAATTGAAATTAAAATTAAAATTGAAATTGAAATTGAAATTGAAATTGAATATTAATATTGAAATTGATGAAATTTTGAAATTGAATTTGGAAAGTGAAATGAAATTTTATATTTAATATTAAATAAAATATTAATATTCGTATAATAGTGAGATTATATTATTATATTAATTAAAATATTTAAATTAAAATTTAAAATTTAAATTTAAAAGTTTTATTTCAAGTGTAATGGGTCCTTCTTAAAGGAGGAAAAGTCGTGAGGATCTTTTCACGTTTATTTACATGTTTGCCCAAAATTTTTCTCTTATCACTCCAGGTATTGTTAATAACCAAGCCCAAGGATTGTTAATAACCAAGTCCAAACTCGGTTGATAACCAAGTCCAAACTATGTTGATAACCAAGTCCAAACTATGTTGATAACTAAGTCCAAACTCGGTTGATAACCAAATCCAAACTATATTAATAACCAAGTCCAAACTCTGCTGATAACCAAGTCCAAACTCGGTTGATGACCAAGTCCAAACTAGGTTGATAACCAAATCCAAACTCGGTTGATAACCAAGTCCAAACTCGGTTGATAACCAAGTTAAAACTCGGTTGATAACCAAGTCCAAACTCGGTTGATAACCAAGACCAAACTCTGTTGATAACCAAGTCCAAACCCGGTTGATAACCAAGTCCAAACTCTGTTGATAACCAAGTCAAAACTCGGTTGATAACTAAGTCCACACTCTGTTGAAAACCAAGTCCAAACTGTTGATAACCCAGTCCAATGTTTTCCAAAATATAATTAAATATAACGTTCAGGAATGGTTAATATAATACTCCCTAGATTTATTCCTAGATTAGTTGCAATATTTCGGGTAAGGGTCTCATCTCGAAGATCCCGACTGGACCCAATACCGGCTGCAATACTTTAGGTGAGGGCCTCATTTCGAAGCTCTTCAACTGGTTGCATTATTCCAGGTAACAGCACCCCTCCGAAATCCCAAAATGGTCCCAAAATCCCAGAGTGGGTCCAAGACTGGTTCCAAGACTGCTTATAGAACTGGTTCCAATATTTCAGGTAAAAGTACATTTCCCTAAATCTCGACCGATTCCGATACTGGTTGAGTCAGATACTGGTTGACTAAAAGGAAAAGTAAAGGACGTCACAATTACTACACTGGACAGGTACTTTTAAAGGTTTCATAATATACGATTAACACAACAGGACAATAATCAATAACCATGATAAATTACGCCAATAATCAAATATCAAAAGAATAAAACCCGTCAATCTCAATATAAATAGTTATTTATCACTCCATAAATTAGTCGATTAAATAATCAAATGAACAGTCAAATTACGTAATCTTACCAAATCTTTATGTAACCATATCACATGATTCAACCTTTTTAAAAGAAACGGATGTTAAAAAACCCATGTTCAAAGAAATTACGTTCAAAGAAATCACGTTCAAAGAAATCACGTTCAAAGAAATCATGTTCAACGAAATCAAGTTCAAAGAAATCATGTTAAAAGAAATCATGCTCAAAACTCGCATTAAAAAAACAATATTCAGAATCTTATTCAAAACCCCAATATTTAAAGCTAAGTACTTAGAACTTACATCATATAACCTTTGAAATCAAATCAAACCCAATAACCTTAAAAACTTGGGGCAAAAATCTTAAACAAAGAAACTTAGCGTATAAAAACTTAACCAACAAAACTTCCCAAGTACACAAAACAAAAACAAAGACTCAAGCAAAACTCCACGGAAATCTAACTCAATAATCTAAAACAAATACTTAAAACTCACGACAAAACTCAAAAAAGATCTTAAACAACCTTAAAGCAAGACCAACTAATGAAAACTGCGTAACAACTCTAATACCGACTTCACTGCTCAAACCCTGTAATCGGTTTACAAAATAAAATTACCAACTCTTATAGTATTTCTCTATACTATTCTAGACAAATGTATCACTGAAATAATAAAACTAACAATACTTGAAACAAAACAATAACTTGCCTCATTTTGAGGCAAACCAATTTAAACTTATACCAAGGACATCTGAACGAACCAATCCAGCCCGTGAGAGGAGCACACACTTTCCCACAACCAATACCAACATCTGACAATGACCAAGTACTTCGACCGTTTGACAATCCCCAAAGTAAATAATTTAGTCTCAAAGCCTAACAAAGTTTTCAACCCACTACAATCAGAATCAGAATCAGAAACAATTTATTCAGAAAATGAACAATATTATTTATTAATTTTAACATACAGTTGTAATATTTAGTTGAATTAAAAAACAATATTTAATGCAATACAATTTTTGAAAGGGTGCTACTAATTGCAACACAATGTTGTGTCATTTGAGCCCCAAAATAAGACAGGTATGATTAAGTCTAATTAATTGGGTTTAAGGATGAGCTAAATGTAATTCCAAAACCAATTTTGATATAATTAGAATACATAATAATAATAATTATAATATTTATAAATATAATAGGGACTTTAATAATATAATAATAATGTTAATAATCACATAATAATAATAATAATAATTATTTCATTATTAAGTTTGCAAGTTTTTAATGTTTTTATGTAAATATTGAAGAGTTCCGTTTTCTTTCAGGGTATGTTCGACTAACTTTTGATTGTGTCCTAACAGGAAGCTTATTTCTTTACTCTATTGATAACCTCATTCTCGGAGATACTGTCCTAAAAACCTGGTTTCTTAGCAAAGGTTTGTATTCATATTCATTTGAATTGTCCTCTGTTCTAGTTACTCTTTTATAACTTAATTTAATTTGTTATGATTATATTGAAATCATTATAAATTTAGTTAATATATTAAAATTAATATTCATATTAAATGGTAATAAGGCAACTTACTAGGTTATGAATGAATCAATATATGAAAAGGTCTTTTACTTCTAAACAAGACTCATCATAATTAGTTAAATTGAATAAAAACAAACAACATTACCCTGATTAGGTAAATCAGACACCTTAGCGACGTACCTCTCCAAGATACATTTAATGGTACGCTTCATTATCAATGTTATGCCAAAAAAACGAAACAGTTACTATTATTTTAAATAGCAACACTAGTCTCAACGCCACGAGATCTCTATTGCACTTAATTCTATCAAAATTGACTTATGCCTTTACATGTCTACTTCTGTTAATCATCACTTCCCTATTTAGAACATGTACAAGTTGCGGCATATGCTAAGTATCTATCTATTTAGCAAACTTAGAATTAATTATGTGATAAAAGAACGTTCGATGTATTTCCAGCTTGCTCACCCAATCTCCACCAGAAATTACACTTATAACTCCACCGCATGAGTGAAAGCGTGTCATAGCTCACAACTCTACATTTTAGATACTCACACACCTTATTACTTTTATAACATATTTACCTTTCAAAAACATCTCCTTTTACATACCCATGCCAAATCTCTCTACCAATCCTCTTCAAACTCTCTCAGATTCGCCTACATCATAAACCAAATAATATCTAACGTATATATATTAAATAGTAGTAATATAGCACCCCCATTCTCTATCTCATTACTCTTAATCATTTTCTTATAAATCAACTCATACATTCTTTACTACCATACTCCCCACCTTATTTCTATTCATGATATTCACCATCCATATATATATATAATACAAATTATGAATAACCTAGATAAGACATTATACAACTATATCTACTGACCTCTCAATACTCCTGACTAATTCCTCCACTTTTCAAACTTCTATATTAATATTCTTTTATCTACTAATCTATTATACAAGAGAGAGGAGAGTGAATCGTAGCAATACGCAATGAGCTTTTGATGTATATTCAGAAAGACATTAGAGACACCAAATACCTATTATCAATATCATTTGCCATTAGAGCCTTTCTAATATTAGAATTAGCAGATAGAATAGAGTACGTAACATAGTGTATGTGCGCAACATCACAATAAAAATAGAATGTAGAATTTACTACTCTCATAGTTCGTTCTTTCCTCATTTTCGGCATACTAGCAAGTCTCTCTTGTAATTATATTGTTATAAGATTTCTCGCCTCACACTTCCTCTACCCACTATACCTTAAAATCGCAATCATCTCTCCTACTTCTCACATTTTATGTAATATAATCATACCTCCACTTCAGACGTCATTTCTGTCTTTTGCTTCCGACTCCGGCTTGGCTTAAAGCATACCGAGTACGCGTCCACGTGAGTGTGAGTGAGAGAGTAAACTAATTCCAATATAGTTCCTACCATTTAGCAACCTAACTTTAAATTTCATTCTTCGTCTGTTTCCGAACTCCTATATTATTAAAAGTATACTATGTCACTAGCTTCACGTGGAGTGTACACCACGGGCTATATCCCTACACAACTTTCTCAAATCTCTCTTATATCTCGGCTTATTTCACCATCTCGGCCTGCGGTGTCCTTGTGGAGTCATTCCGGTGTCCACTCAGGTACTTTCATCTTTGTCTCCACATAAAAGCTTGTCGAACTCGGCGGCTTTCCGGCCTTAGGATTCGGCGCCCCGGCAACCCTGCTTTCAAGACAGAACTGGCTGCCCGGAAATTAACATAAATGGATTTAGCAAATTAGAGCGATGCTAAGTCCTCAAGAAACTTTATTACATGAAAAACAAAATACATAACATCTAAATAATACGCAAGTATTTTATGTATGTATTTGTGTTTGAATTTTTCCTTATAGTATGGATTTTTTTGATGTATCTAGGCTATATATTATAATTATAATTATTATATATATATATATATAAGGCAGATAATTTAACATCCTTATTAATCAGTTCTTTCAATAATAATATATCACTATAAAAAGATAAATCTTCACTAATGACTCATCCCTCAAAATAAAATTACTCATATATCTTACTTCTTGCACATCAAACCCACATTATAACATTTCACTATCATATCTCACTCTATTACTTACCAATGTTATGCAGATTTTTCGAAAGTTGTTCCCACCACATCTCTAGATCACATTTATTTCATAATCAGTTACTGATATAAGTCAAAATCCCTATTTTCTTATATATTCTATGTGCTCAAGTATTTCCCTCATTAATTTTACTTTATAATATATATATATTAATATTTAATATATATTATTAATTATATAATATATATATTAATATATATATATATATAATGATATAAAATTATTATGTAAATGATCTAAACTACCTATATTTATAATATATTCTTTGTTATATATTATATATTTTAAGTTATATATTATAATATGTATGTATGTATGTGATAGTTGTTGTATGTATGGTATATATTTATATGATATATGTATATGTATAGTATATGTATATGATTATTATATATAGAGAGCCATATTGTCTTAGCTTGGACCAGGGTAGGTCAATGACATATTCAATTCAAAAGAGCACGAGGTCAGACAATATAAAATATGTATACTGGACAAAATTTAAGATAATGATAATAACAGGGCTAGCAATATATACTCACCACGCCCGGAACTTTATTCCTCTCCTGTGATGAGATCGTTACGATGGATATAGGCGATAATATTTTATGTTTATATACGAGTACTACGTGTGACTCGAAGTTACTACATATAGAGAAACATCTTAGTTCGATGTAATTATCAATAAACCGAGAAAAGTTATTATGCACGCGAGAGTGTGGTTAATCATTTTCGAAAGTATTTATTATATACGTGTCCGTGACATCTCACTTAATAGTTTTAATTATAAAATATCGTTTTCAAGTTTACTTCCAACATAAAATATATATATATATAAATATATAATATATATAATAATTACTATATATCTTATAATATATATATATATTAATATATTTAATATATATTAATATATTATATAAATTAATATATATATATAATTATATATATTATATATTTATATTATTAATATAGTATATAATATATTAATATAATAATATATATATAATATATTATATATATATTATTATAATTATAATACATATATATATATTATATATATTTAATATATTATATAATATTTATATATAATATATAATATAATAAGAAATTTAATGTTATAGTAATTATATTTTCTCGACCAGGTATAAGGGACTAATATTTAAATATTATTCTAATGCTTGTATGTCCTCATCACTTTATGGCTCTAAATCGTATATTAGTGAATGACTCATGTATTCAGATATCAATATATAGTTAAATTATGATACCGTAAATTCTAAAGCAAATGGTACTTCATTTTCTTGTGAGTTGATTACTAAATATAAATGAGAAATATAAATTAATGTATTGAGTGTAGTCTTCTCTATAAGAGCAACAATAATATTCAGCTTTATAATAATTCGCTGTGGATAGGTGTTTGGGTAGTATTTTTATCGTTTTACTTATTGTGTTTTTACTCCAATAATAATACGTCGCTCAGAGATTAATTTTCCTTTTTTTATATATTAGTAGACAACAAGTGATCTGAATTAAGTAAGCAAAATAGTATACTGACCATAACTCATAGTATAGAGGTATAAGTATAACCCTCAAAGCTCAAAAAATTCGTGTAGTGAGATAGAACACTGTATCCCTTTGTTGAAGTATTGCATAGGGTAGTGTTAATTATAATAGTGAGCCAATTTTACTTACTATTGTACCTGTTGTCATAGTTAGTATTCTATATTAGTAATAAATGAGGAGAAACCAGATGTCAACGTCATTCTTCTCGCATGAGGTTTTTAGTGGAGGTATACATAAGGAAAGTTAGTAAGTAGAGTGGGTTTCAACAGTTTTATTAGTCTCTCTTAAGCCTTAGTGACTCTCAATTCCTATCTAAAGATTGGTATGGTATACTGATTTTACCCCTCACCCTTCAATCTCATGAATGTATGTTTATAACAGTAGCTCCTATACTAATGATGCGTAGATAAAACTATTATTTTAATAATACTGCTAGAAACTGTGCGTATTAGGCAGAATATATAAACCTGATTCACTAAGAACTCTTCAAACTGTTCTAAGTAACTATCATATTTATTCAATCATATGTAATAAGATGGATATATATAACTTAATACCAAAGGAATATATATTAATATACGAATACAATATTATATTATAATACAATGATGACTAATATTTTAAAATAAGATTTAATGATCTACGAATTCTAGGTCGTTAAAAATATTTCACTACTTCTAATTATGTACTCTTCAACATAGTTGTCACATAAAGTATTTTATTCATAATAATTTTAATAAATGGTATATACTTTTTAATTTGTTGAGGTTCGGTATTATTACTCCGGTGATATATATATAAAGGACACTTATATAGTGTATTGATAATATTTTTTATAATTGAAATTGAGATGTTTAGGACAGAAGGGCTATTCTATTTAGCTATACGCACACACACACAACAAATCAAAAATAATATTTATAATATAATATATATTATAATATATATATTATATTATATATATCTAATATTTATTATATAATAATATATATTATATATATGGTATTGTATATATATTATAATATATATATATTATATATATATTAATAATATATATATATATATATATATATATATATATATATATCATATATATTAATATATATATATTAATATTATATATATATATATATTATATTAATATTATATAATATATATATAGTTGGAATATAGGTTTCCTTATTTAAAATCGAGTACTTGGTACACTTACCGATATATACTATTGATATATATATATATATCGATATATTATAAATAACAATTAACTTAAATCTCAGAGAATATTATTTCCGGTTTAAATTTATATTTTTATAAATATGTGACGATGTATTGTCTAAGATAGTTTATATACATAGTTTTTTTTTTTTTAAACTAATAGGTAGAATATACTCACAAATTTTAATAGCAATAGATGGATAAAGTAATGATTCAATGATGGTTTCTCTAGCCTTAAGCGGGCGACGGTAGGTGATCCCTCATCTGTCCCTACCGTCGGCTCGAGCCCTTAATAAAATATATATAAAATAATAATTTTTTTAAAAAATTACTATAATATAATATTAATATATAATAAACCTAGAATAATAATAAAAATAAAGTGCAATATGGTATAGCGTAATAAACTTCTTCTCGACTATCTTTACTTTGACGAGTTTCAGCGTATACACGTGACACTTGCTTGCTTACAGACAGAATAATGAGACAAAGGGTTGAAATGCTGCTTAGGATCGTCTTCTTATTGCATGATAGGATAAGTGTATATATGTTTCTTTATTTCCTTTTCAATGAGTATACTGACTTTTATATTTTCTCTTCTACAGATATTCCCAATAAGTAAGGTGCCTATATTGGCCTTTGAAGTCATTATTTAAGTTTAAATTTACTAGGTAGAAAAGGCGTGGTGGTAAAGCAAGAGCCTCTATCTTGGATGTGGTAAAGGTAACTGGGCCTAAGTATACTTTAGTTAAATTGATAGTGGGGTAAGTTTAACCCCAAAACCGAACATCAAGTAATTATTGATTTGCTTTAATTCATGTATTTAAATTAGTACTTATTTATTGGACTGTAAATAGTTACATACATATGTAACAAGAAATTCAACTATATTATATTATATAATATAATAATTATTATTAAATAATTATAACTATATATTTTTATAATATTTATTATATATATTTTTAATATTATATATATATAATATATTATATATATAATATATATATAATTATATATTAAATTATTAATATTATATATATATTATATTATTTATATTAAATATTAGTATATATATACAATAGGTTATATATAAATGATAATCATAATTATATATATATATATATATTATATTAAATTATATATCATATATATATAATATACTATTTATAATATGATAATAACAGAAATTATTATAATATTTATTTAATATATATATATAAATAATATTATAATAATATACTATAGTAATATATAATTATTAATATATATAATATTTAATTAATAATATATATATTAATATATCAGTGGTATAATGTTAATATATTATTAATATATATAATAATATAATATATTATATATATATATTATATATATTAATAATAATATATATATTAATATATATATATATATATTATATATATATTATATACTATATATATATATATTATAATAATATAATAATTTATGATAAAATTTAAATATATATATATATAATATATTATATTATATAAATATAATATATTATATATATATATAATATATTATTATTATTATAATATATATATTTATATAATATTTATATATATATATAATATTTTTTTTATGAAGAGAAATTAATTTAAGATATTAAACCTATATTATATATATAATTAAATATATATTATATTAATTTATATTATAGTATATATATATTAATATAATATATATAATATTTTATTATATATATATATTATATATATATATATATATATTATAATATTAATATATTTATATATAATAATAATATAAGAATATTTTCCGCTAACTTAACATTAATATCTCAGTTAGTTTGAATCAGAACTGGATTCAGAATGACATGATTTTCACCAATTTAATTCAGTTTTAATATTAAATTTCCAAGTTTATAAATAATGTTTTCGATTACTAAAAATATCTAATTTATTATAAATATGAAAATAAAAATTAACTTAAAAAAACTGTTGTAATTTTAATGTTGTTATACATTTAGTTGGTATTTTAATTTATGGTACGTTGATGCTCATCTCAATTGCTGTGCTTATAAATACAGGTTACTTACCACACCTTCGTGGAAACGTCACTACTATCTTCTCACATATTACTGAACCTATCGTAAATACACATAATTTAAATTAGTATGATTATTCCTACTTTATGAGATATAAATAAATATAAGATTGAATTTTATAGGACGGGGCCAGTATATTATAGGATATCTAGATAAGTGTACATTTAATTAAGTAACTTTGTCTAATAAACAAATTATATACTATGTTGCCTATTTATTAGAGTTACGTATATGAAAGTTACGAACTTGATTTTCTTCGCTTAATTAGTAAGTTTAAGGAACCTTCTGTTATTTAATAAAATTTTAAATTTTATGCAACATAATTAGTTATAATATTATTTAAATATTAATAAATATCATATTATTATAATATGATTATGATATTAAGTAAGTTTCATATTCTATTTATAAGCTATATCAGCATAATACTCGTTTGGTAAGTAATGTATAAATTATATTAAGTCTTTAACCTGATTACATTATTCCAGTACAATCTGATTCAGGTTCATAAGTTTGCAATATATTTTTAATGCGAGGGAGTGGATTTCAGAATCGAGATTTTGTATGATTCATATTCTATATGCTGGGTACATCTGGTGTAATAGTAAGATAGTTATATTTCAAACTATTTGAAGAATAAGACTCTTACTATAAAGTTAGTTTTCTTAGTCGGTGTATAGGTTTCTTTATAATTTCTTTAAATTGACCGAAATTTTTTTTGAAGCGGGCCGCGTCTATATTTACGTTAGACCGCAGCTTCTTAATGACTCTATTAATGCTTATCTACTATTAGCTTCCTAAATTTAATTATAATATAGAATTATTATAAATGATGGTTTAATTAATACTTCAGTTTGACTTATATACTAGATGTTTTTTGATTGGTGTGCTTTCTAATATCAGTACAATTTATTTCTTACTTAATTGAAATGCAACAACAAAAGTCGTCAGTATTTAATCTTTTCCTTTTGTAAACGCTCAAATTTATATTAAGTTTATAAAATTTAATACTGATGGTATTTATTTAGTATTTTTTACCTTTATTCATGAAATATTAGCATAATTAATTTTTTAATAATTAAGTACTCAAGGTGATGAGGAAAAATACTATAATATTATCATCCCATTATTATAATACAATTACATTTAATAATCATCTATAATGATACATAATAAGTAACTAACTTAAATATTTTAGTAGGTAAATTGCATTTAGATGGCAACTACTGAAGGCCAATTCATTTATCTTCATGAATGTTTTAATTGGAAGGCTTACTCTCAGCTTTTTTGATGTAAATATTGTACTGATTTTCAAGTAAACTGTTGGTTTGAACTTATAATAAATTTATTTATAAATAAAATAATGTGCATAGGAATTGATGAAATAAAACTCAATTGAAAAGCAAAGTATAAGAAATAAATTAAGTAAAGGAAGGGGATTAAGAGTATATAACTAGCATTGATAGAGAGTAGGAGAGTAAGAGAAGTAAAGAGATGAAGAGAGAGTAAGAAGATGAATAGAGAGAGAGAGAATGTAGAGAGAGAGAAGATCTGTTGATAGTGATTTGCTATAGTATTTTTGTTAATATATTCAATATATATAATTTATATTATTTCACATTATATATAATATAAGTTACAATTATAGCTTTGTAAACACATTTGTTAGCCTATATTATTTTATATATATAATGTGTGCAAAAAATATTGAGTTAATGCCAATGGTCTTCCGTGGGCTATTAATTGAAGTTGTTTTAATACATTTCCGTATAACCTTTGAAATTATAGATTTTTTAATTCTCTATTCAAGATTTTTGTAAAATTCTTCTAATTTTTTTCCCTCTCATTTAATTTACCATTTCTTTTTTATGTTTATTTTCTTAACATTCAAAGTAATTAGATATTAGAAATATATATATATACTTATAGGAAATTTAATAATACATTTTTAAAATAAATAAAATATATTAAATCTTTTTCATTAATAATATCTATTTGCCTATATAAAAAATAATAAAACAGTTTTATACATCATATATTATATTATATCATATATATTCTTATATTATGATCGATCGAAATTTAACAAAAGATTTCTTTTTTTCTAGATTAAAATTTTGCAAATAAAAGAATAGAAACCAAATGAATTAGTTATGTTAATACTTTACTTCATATGCGTCCATAATTTACTGATTGAGGCAGTTTGTCGAATGACGATGCTAAATCTAAAGTGTAAAATTATTATTCTGTATAATACAATAAACAGGTGATTAGTGATATTTATATAATATATAATAATTTTAATAGAGTATAATTTTTCTTTAATTAATATATTACAATATTACGTAAATTTAGAGAATATAAAACCATGTGTTCATGTCTAAAAAATAATTTAATCTAATTATGATAAGCTATTTTTAGGTATCGTAATGCTTTATTTTATTTGCTCTTGTGTTTATATCTAATTTCATACAATGTAGTTATTTATATGTTTTATTTATTTTTTCTCTTAAAATTTTACGAAGACAATTTTATTTATTTTTTTTTTAGAATTTTTACATGTATTAGATTATTTATTTTATCATTTAGTTTTAATTTTTTTAATTATTTATTAGATATATATTGAATTAAATAATATGATGAATGAGAAGTATTAGCTATTATATATTTAATTATATCAAATAATTTTTCTCTTAAAATTATTATATTAATTATTATATTTATATATAACATTAAATTTAAGTATTTTTATTTTTATTATTTTATTATTATTATTATTGGGGAGAAATATTTAATATTTTAATACGGTTTTTAGAAATTGCCACTGATCATCTGTTTATTGAGATGTTAATTTGTTATATATAGTTTTTATATTTAACCATTATAAAAAATATGTTTATGCTAATTTATGAGCGAGAGTTTACTAGTATTGTTGGTTGGTCTTGTCTTGAGTTGAGTTGTTTGTCTTGGATTTGTAAATGTTTGTAAATATATCGAGAGGTTTGTTCTACCTATTTAACTTAAATGTTAAATTATTAGACGGTTTAGCACTCCTTGAGAGATGAATATTGGATACCCTCAATCGGGATTTAATAGAAGTTGAAAAAAAAAAAATAAATTAGAACGTAAGAAGTGGAAGTTTAATTTTGTGTGTAAAATTTGAGCAGTGATACGAGGTGATAGATGTTAACACAAAGGAATTATGTATCCTTAAGGCCAAACTCTATTTTGGGAAAACTTCAACTATGAAAATAATTCTAAATTTTTTAATGAAAAAAAGAATCTATATATTAATAAGATATATATTACAATAAACCCCAAAAATATATTATATTTGGCTAAAATATATTATTATATATAATTAATATAATATATAATATATATATATTTATATATAATTATTATATATTATAATATATATATATATGTGTGTGTGTGTGTGTGTGGTGTGTATTAGTTAGTAGTGTTGATGTGTGTAGATGTGTGTTGTGTTAATGTGAGTGTAATATAGCAACTAGGAATAAAGCTATAGTACCAATCGTCAAATTGCACATAACTATATGGTTAATATTTGATAATTATGTTAGATAAATTTTACGCTTAAATATTACTTCATAACGCTTTTCATTTTAGACGCAAAACTTTTAGATAATTTCCATATATTGTAGTCTTCTTACCAGTTATAAGAGAATATCATAAAATAACGATATTTTATAGAAGATTTTATAAAAGATTTTCATAGTGCTGTAATGTCACATGTTTGATTTTCATTAAATAATAATGTCTAATGCTCCACAAAATACTACAATATATAAAATAAAACCAATTATTTAATAGTCTACAAATATAAAAATTTTCAATATAATAATTATTTATGTATTTATAATATAATATATAAGTACATTATATAATTAAACATATATATAAGATATATGTAATACAAAGTTTATTTTTAGTAATATAAAGTAAGAAATTTCTCAAGAAATAAATTATATTATTAAATTATTAATACTTTATATATTAGATACATTATTTTTTTAATTATTTTAGCACATTAATTATTTATTTATTTATTTTTTATTGAATTCCCATTATATATAATTAAAGAATTATTTATATTTATTTATTCTATTATTTAAATAATTATAAATATATACTTTTTTAATTCCTATTTTTTTTTTACTTTTATCTTATATTTAATATATATTTAATATTTTTATATATATAACTATTTTATAATATATTTATTGTGTATTTGTTTGGAAATGATTTTTTATTTTAATATTTTTACATTTTTTTTGTATGGTTCTATATTCATTATAATTATATTATATTATTATCCATATATATTTTTATTTTCAGTTCGAAATTTAATTATCCTTTTTATTTAGCGTTTATTTTATATCCAAATATTTATTAAATATATATATAATGATTAGGAATTTTAGATTTATCGTTATATATATACTTATAATTATTAATAATCTTATATTAAAACTTTAACACAGGGTTATGCGAGAGCTTCTATTAATTATTATTATAATTATCAATATTATATTAATTTATTATTTATATTTACTATTTAATTTAATTATTATAATTTAAATTATTATTAATATTTACATATTATTTAATTATTATAATTATATAATTAATTTATAATTATTATTATTTTATTTATATTAATTTTATTATTCTTACAGTGGTTATATTATATATATTATATTCAGTTATTATATTTTATATATTTATTAATATTTATATTTTATATTAATATTATTTAATTAATTTTATTTTTATTATAATTTAGTTTTTTATATATTTTATTATTTTTATATATATTTTATTATATATTTTTATTATTATTATTTAGTTTATTTTTTATTTTTATCATTATTATTATTAATTATTATTATTATTATTATTATAATTATATTATTATATATTATAATTATTTTATTATTATTATATTATTAGTTATCCTTATTTCCCATATATTGCACTTGCCATTCTTAGGATTCTCCGAATCTTTATAGGATATTTTTATATTTATTAATTTATTATTTTATTTAATTATTATTATATATATAATAAAGTCACAACAAAAATTATCTCTAGGTGTGAATGCAGGGGGAATAAGTATATACGGTAATACCCTGACGGTAATATACTCGTAATTCTATATTAAATTAACTATTATATATTTATTATATATATATATTATATATTATATTATTATTTATTTATTTATTTATATATAATATATATATATTTATATTATATATATATATTAATTATATATTATATAAATATATTTATATATTATTATAATATTAATATATTATTATATTATATATATTATTATAACATATATTTATATTATATATAATTCATAAGTATATAATAATTATAGATTAATATATTATATGTTTATAGAAATATATAATAAATATTAATTAATATATATATAATATATATTAATATTTATAATTTATAATTATTTATATATATAGTATTATTATTGGTAAATAAATAAACATATATTTATTATATAATTTGACAGTAAACGTTTCGATACATATACGAAAGGATTCATCAATATCATAATTATTACATCTGAGAAAGCAAATAAATTAAGAAATAATATATCACCTAGCACATATTTAAATTAGCTGCTTCAAAAAATTTATACATATACTAGAAAAATACAATTTAGTCATTAAATAACAAGATGACATTCATATATATTTTATATTTATATTGTCAATTTTTACAATTTCTAATACATCCAATCAATTATAATACCAAAATATAATTATTTCCGCTTAGTATGTTAGAATATACGTGAGGTCTAATCTAATTGCTAAAACGTTTTGTATGTCCTTTAGGAACCCAAAATCGGTACATTTAATAATTATTAATGGAGTCTAAATAATATAATTAAATAACCAGTAATACTATATAACATAAATAATATAAGATATATATAACTAAATAATAAAATAATAATATAATAATAATAATAATAATAATAATATTATAATAATAATAATATTAATATATAATAATAATAATATAAATTAAATATAATATAATATATAATAATAATAATAATTAATACATAATATAATAATAAATATAATATAATATAATTCTTTATAAATAAGTTATAATAATTAAAACAAGTTATTATAATATTATAGTTAAACAGTATAAATACAGTCATTACAAACAATGAATAATAATAATAAATACTATTTTTTATCCTTAAATAATGATAATTGTCGGTAAATAATCGAGATGACATCTATATCATAAATATTAGGTGAATATAATCCTAACTAGAATTAATAATAATAACTACCTAAACATATACACCATTATTTACTACTAACAACTTAAAACAATAACATTATATAATAATAATTAATATATAATAATATAATTAATAATAATTAATTAAATATAATAATATAATTATAATAATTATATTAAATAATATATAAATTAATAATATATAATAATAATTATAATTATAATAAATAATATTATATAATATACTAATAGTAGATAAAGTATAATGAAAAGGATACAATCGAACATTCAAGCTAAACGTCAAATTAAAGTAAAGCTTCAAATAAACCAAAATTAACAGATAATGATGAAAGTTATTGTAGATAGACTATATAATTCGTAGGGAAATTCAAAACTACATATATATATATGATATATAAATATCACACAAACTAATTTCGTTGAACAACACACACACATCTACATATACACACACACACCTACAAATCACACACACATATATATACAACACACTCTACATTTACACTAATACACACATACACCTACACGCCTTTGTTGGGAAAACAAGACACACACAAACTATTTATCGTGTTATGGGAAAACATAAGACATCAAACACTACATCAATTAAGCCTACTTTGTATGTGAGGTAAAAACAGATAACCACAAACAAACTACATTTCGTTGGGAATAACAAGATAACACACCCACATAAGCTTAACTTTGCTGGGATAAAACAAGACACACACACAAACTATTTCGTTGGGAAAACAAGACACACACACACACACACACCAGACACACACACAAGACACACACACACAACTATCTGTAATATAAAACTATAAAGAACAACAATATACACACACACACACACATACACATCAATTTATAATCAGATGAATTCTCTTATTTACACTTGAAACCACTCACATAACTATTTACTATTGGTGAGGAATAATAAGACACACTCACACACTAACACATCAACATCACACACATACACTATAACTACTTATTGTTTAGGGTAAAACAAGACCTAACACACACATCATACACACACAACTATTTTATCTTTGGTGAGAAAACAAGACACACACACATATATAACTCACTTTGTTGAGGAAAACAAGACACACACACACACACACACACACACACAACACACACACACACACACAAACTATTTCTTTGGGAAAACAAGACACACACACACACACATTAACTACTTTGTTATGAAAACAAGACACACACCTAAGCCCAAATGCAAAATTTGAATATGCCACTACGAGCCAAAAGGCAAAACGGTGTAACATAGTAAAAGCGATACGATATAGTATATATAATGATTATCAAATAAAATATATAATATAGTAAAAGCGAAAGTATAGGCTAATAAAATAATATAATAATAAAATGTTAAAATATTGCATAAATAAAAATAATGATAAATTTTGTAAAATTTGCAACATAAAGAATGTGATAATTAAAATTATAACATTAGCAGCAATAATGGTGAGTTGTAGTAATATTACATATACAAAAGAAGTACGAAAATAAAAATTTAATTATAAAAATAATTCAATTCAAATTAAAATATAAAAATAGAGAAAGCAAATTTAAAATTAAATTAAAAACTAATAAAATTATATTTACAATCAGAAGCAATAAAATAAATGTATTTAAAAGTTCGTTTAATAAATAGTGGCAGTAAAATAACTTTGAAGAATAATGATATCTTCTGTAAGGAAAGGAATAATATGAAAAAATATGACACAAAACTTGGTGGACGATTTAAAATACGCTTATCCAATTAAGGAAAAGAGACAGATTCATTTTACACAAGGACTTCATCCAGTTTTCTCCTCTTCAACTCCGAAGATCCGAACAAAGAATTTGAAATCCACAAGAAAGTGGGAGGATCCAAAGGGCAAATGATTTCTAATAGCAGATTTGGCAGGGTGTATGTAACAAGGGTCTTCCAGTTATACTGGAGACTTCCAAGTACTTTCTGACTTTGTTGTGAAATTGTAGTCCAGTGTGACCAACATAGCTAGCATTATGGCTACTACACTTGAACATATACGCATTTAAAGACTTTTTCAAGTGTGGGAGTGAATCTATAAATATGAAAACGAACCCTACTAAGAAAGATTAATAAGTTTCACGTTATGTTGAGGGTAAAATGTGAAATTTTTCATTATTATCTTAATCAAATTTTCCTTTCAATGTAAAGTAAAACTTATTACCACTAATCCTTCAACCTTTGATTCTTTTTCAGATTTAAGGATTCCTAACCCTCCTCCTCCCCCATCATGTATAAAAAGGTCTTTAATTGTGTATATATTAAAAATTAAATAATAATAATATATATTAAAAATTAAATAATAATAATAAGACAACTAAAAAATAATTGCACGAAAAGATTATTTTCTGACTGGCAAATAAATTTAGAATTTTTCATAATAATAATAAAATCTTTTAAATTAAAACATTTCTAATACCTATGTGAAAATATAACTACTTTAATTTTTTTTTATATTTATTAAATTTGTCATAAATAATAGCATAATTATATGGATCACTGATGATAAATTTGTCAGCTTTTTTATTAATAAATATCCCGTGGCTCGTGGGCGAAATAGTCATTACGGTGTCCTTCTTGCTTCATTCTTTTGATTTTTCTTCGCCTTCAAAAATAAACATTTCGAAGCACATTTTATACAAACGTACTATTAGTATTCTATAATGCTTACAATAATAATAATAATAATAAAAAAATAATAATAAGATAATAAATATTAATTAAATAAAATAATTTAATATTATAATAATATAATAAGAATATAATAATATATAAATAATAATAATAATAATAATAATAATAATAATAATAATAGGTTGGTAATTTATTAATGATATTTTGCGATCCTTTCCCCTCCCATTTCATTCCCATAGTTGGTGAAGGCCTATTTTCATAGCGGTTCAGTGAAAGACTAATAAAGTGCCCCGCTGTTGCCGCCTTTCCATGTTCACACACTATTTATAATTATGCTCCACGTAGGCTACACCGTGTAGCTACACGTCATTGCTGCTCACAAATTGATAAGATTTAAGAAGGCCTTTAGCCATGTATTATCCATAAGCTGGGAGGAGTCCATGAGAATACATAAGCGGGTTAGTGGAATAAGAGGAGGAGGAGGAGGAGGAGGAGGTATTTCCTACTTGGTTCCAAAACGAAGAAATCCTTTCCAATCAACTTTCCATCAGTAATAATATTTTAAAATTATGAATTGGAGAATGCGCTCAATTCGGTACGTGAATTTTAAAAAATGAGCTAAACTTGTTGAAGACTTGTAGTAAATCATTTAAGTATCTTGGAATAGTTCCAAACGAATCTTTCTCCTCTTACATCGGCCTTTTTCTTTCAGATAATTAATAAACATAAGAATTTACGAATATGAGCAAAATCAACCGCTTATTTATGGAGCGGTGCTGGCCTTTCTTGTGGTTCTCATCAAAAATATATAACGATCTGATTATAATATCTGATTATAAGGACACCACACCAACGCTCCACATACTCCTCTCATACTCATCTCTCTCTCTCTCACGTCACAAATCTCTCTCTCCGATCTTCGTCTCTCCTCTCTCTCCTCTTCTCTCTCTCTCTCAGTACCACCACGACACATACCACACAGCAAATCACACTAAGGTTCGAAATAGAATTTCGCTTGTTGGCCACACACATCGCACGCACGCACATGAACAGCGCGAGCAAAGCGTTCTTCTTAGTAAGTTATTCCATTACAAAGTCCACCATGTCCTGTATATACTTTCTTCTTTTCTTAATTTTTTTTTTTATTTATTTATATTTATTTATTTATTTATAAATTTTATTATCTATTATATTATTATTATATATTATTATTATTATTTATTATTATTAATTATTTTAATTATTATTATTATTTATATTATCTATTATTATTAATATTTTATTATTATTATATATATTATTATTAACTATTTTATTATTATTATTATTATTATTATTTTATTATTAAATATTTTATTATTTCATATATAAATTATTATTGATTATTATTATTTATTATTATTAATTTATTATTAGTAAGTAGTAGTAGTAGTAGTAGTAGTAGACAGTAGTTAGTAGCAGAAGTAGTAGTATTAATATCAGTAAAACGAATATATTCCTGAATATGTTTGTTTGCTTAAAAACTAATTTTTGTCTATTGGGCACAAAAAAGTAAAAGTCAGTTTTCTCTCTAAATCGTTTGGCGCTGTATCCTCGTCCACATATATATACTATTATGTATACTGAATATAGGCAATTAATTAATTATACTATTACTATAATAACTATTTGATGTTAAATATGTATAATAATATATATACTTAGTATATATATATATATACTATATATAATATATATATATACTTAGTGAGATATACTATATATATATAGTATATATATATGATATATATCTTAATATATTATATACGTATATATATATAATATATATATATATATATTATATATATATATATATTATATATATAATATATATAATGGTATATATACTATATATACCTATATATATACTACATATTAATTAATATACTTATTTTTAATGATGAGTGAATATTTACCGTATTGCCTGCCCTTTTAAACCAGGAATATCTCTCAGCGTTCTTCCATCCATATAAAGACGAAAAGGACACGAAATACCTTCACAACATGGCTTCAACGATCGTAGCCTGAGAGATAATCGAAACCTTCACAATTGTTTTAAGGTCGGGAAATATTATAAATGAGATTCATCAGATTCTCTTATAAATCAAGGCATACAAGACTTAACAGCGCATCAATGAGATTGAAAATTTTAAGAATAATACAGCCTCAGAGTTCCTAACTCTTTCTAAATCACTGAGCTAATCCTCATCACAGAATGATATTTGCTCATCCAGACTGGAGCTATAGTAATTATTTTCATATATAAATATATATAGTACTTATATATAATATAATATGTATACTATAATATATATAATATATATTATTATCATATAGCTTAAATAGATTATGCAATATATATATCTATAGTATGATATATAGATATATAATATATATATCCTATATAGTAATATTTGAGAAATATATACATAAATTTACTATCTAACATTGTGAAAGAAACAACTAGTGATATATTGAAAATTTGTGAAATTTAGAGGAATAGTACATCAATGTCTTTGGAAAGAGTAGATATAAGTTCTTTGATCTTATATCTTATTTTCAATGTTGAGAAAATGTTAGAATCTTAGTTGAAGTAATGCAGAATCGTTTTTCGAGTCCCATTCTCTTCAGTAAAAATTGTTCTCATACCATATTCCAAACAAATAGTGTAAAAAAATTGCACTATTTTATCATTGTCACCTCACGAGACACAACTATAGAAAAAAGGGGGAATGAATTTATAAAACTTCAGATGGGTTACTCTCGCCTCGTTAGTATTGTTTCTCCTACGTTTTGAACACGTGCAAGTTTCTCTGAAAAAAAAGAAAAAAGAACGGTTTCAGTTATAAAACGAATTTACACGTGAGAGCTACGATAAGATAATGAATTTATCATTCCTTTTGTTTTTTAAAAAAAGTCTCCTCTGGGTCTAATAATACTGTTAATTGAAGGAGATTGGGATTGGGGATTGGGAGTCTAAATAATACTGTATAATGAGGAATTGAGGAATTGGGATTGGGGATTGGTAATCTAATGAACCATTGGAAAATATCTCGCTCATTTGTTAAGGTCCTTTCTACAAATATTTTATAGCAACTTCTTGCATTATTTACAAAAACACAATATATATCACTATTAAACAATTTAATATAACACGATTTTTTTTTTGTTTTTGTGTTTTTGGGGTTTTAATTTTTTTTTGGTTTTTTGCTTTAATTTCATAATCTGAAATTTGAGAAATTTAAAATTCAGATTCAAATTAAAATTCAATCATCATGTAAGATATAATAAATAATAATAATTAATAATAATAATAATAATATAATACTAATAATAATATATTAAATAATATACTATATAATAATAATAATAAATAATACATATAATAATGAATAATGAAAATTATAATATAATTATATAATAATAATAAGTAATAATAACATTAAATAATTCATAATCATAATCATAAATCATAATCATAATTAATAATAATAATAATAAATAATATAATATAATAATAATATAATAATTATATTGTAATTTTATAATTATATATTAATTATTATATTAATTATCTATTTAATATTATATTATATTCTTAATTATATTATTAACATTGATTATTAAATATTGTTACACATTTTTTATTATTTAACCATATCTTGTGATATATTATATCTATCATCATAATCATCATCATCATCATCAAGGTCATCATCATCATTCATCATCATCATCCATCATCATCAATCATCATTCAATCATCAATCATTTTATCTCTTACACTATTTCATTTATTACATCCATCATCATCATCATCATCTTCATCATCATCATTCATTATTATTATTATTATTTAATTTATTATTTATTATTATTATTGATTATTATATTATTAACTTATTATTATTATTATTATTATTATTTAAATTTATTATTATTTAATTAAGTTAATTTAAATTATTATATTTATTATATCATTGTTAGTAAAATTGGAGTGTTTTGCTGATGAAGACCCATCGAAATTTTATTTATGAAGGCTTATTTCAGACGAAGTTTTTTACAACCCTCTAATAATTGCGCAAAAATGCTAAAATAACCAAATTTTGAAATAAAGAATAATGTAAATCAAAGAAATGAATTAACATACCTTTTATTTTGTCGCATATATATATATATATTATTATATAATATTAGATATAATATATAATATATTATTATATATATATATATATATTAATATAATTATAATATTATATATATATATATATATAAATATATATATAATATATATATATATATATCAGTGCGGCTTTTTGGGGTAGGCGAGTTAGGCCAAACGCCTACTTGCCTTAGTTGAGCCAAAAACTATTAAAAATCAAGATATATAATAAATATATTATTATAATATATATATATATAATATATATATATATATCTATATAAATATAATAATATATATATATATATATAATATATATATATATATACTATAATATCTGAGTAATCTAACTTTTAGTAGATGACCGGCATCTAAATATCTACTCGATTCCTTTTTTAATAGTTGCGATCGGTGGAAATTCCGTTACTTCTCCGTCTCTAAAAAACAGTTCCTTATTCTCTAGGGCAAGGCAACTTTGGATGTGACTAGAAATTAAATAATCTATCATTTATTTTTCTTAGATAAACCAGTTAACCACTGCTTTAGGCAAGAAATATAAATACAAAATTAATTTATAACATATTATAAAATATTATAAACTAATTCATAATTATTTTATGCTAACTTGATTCATCTTCTATATATCGACTTATTAATATTCATAATTCCTTGCAATAAATTTATTATCACGTTAGAGTCGCTGAAAAACACGTCATGACTCAAATTCGGCTTACGAGCATACGATTGCTCTGGGTCAGTCAGTTGCAATATTTTTCGTTATTAATAATAAGATGTGCGTGCAGTTCTATTTGATAATAATATGCTTTTCATATTATTTTTTATTACTGATTTTGTGTGTTTTTAATAAAATTTGAGCTGTTAGTTTTTGTAAATACAGGACCTATTTGAATAGTAATCTCGACTTTTAAGTTTATTCTAAAAATTAATTTAAACATGCTAGCGAGAGTGTGCAAAATCATATGTAATTTCATATGTTAAAAAATGTGTAAATATGAAACTATTTCATTTCATCTTGTCAATTGTCACTTATTATTATATAATATAGTATATATATATATATCATATATATATATATATTAACTAATATCTTATAATAATATATTGAATAATATATATATAATATATATATAATAATATATATATTATATATAAGTATTATATATATATATATATATATATATATATAATAATATATATATATCATATATACTTATAAAATATTATATAAAGTTTACTTTAAGAGAAAATTTAATACGAACAGAATTGTAAAATTTAAATCAATGAAAAGTGAAAAGTTTAAATAAATAAAAAAAGCATTTAGGTGCGAAAATTGAAATAAAAAGAAATTAAAATTTATTTTGTCATTTTTGAAAACCGACTACTTTGACGCGCTTATGGAAATTAAGTAAGTATAATATATATATATTACTATATATATAATATATTTATATATATATATATTATATATAACTATATATTAATATATATATATATATATACTATATAATATATAATTTATATATATATAATAATATATATATATACTATATTTTTGTATATATTGCCTACTCAAGAATTTTACCACGAGAGCCGAGCCACTGATATATATAATAATATTTAATTATATATATATATATAATATATATATATATATATATATAATATATTATATATATATATAATTATATTATATATATATATATATTATATATATATATATATAATATATATATATATATATATATATATATAATCAGTGGCGACTCTAGTAACTTTTTACTACTCGGCTCTCTCTCTCTTCTCTCTCTCCTCTCCTCTCTCTCTCTCTCTCTCTTCTCTCTCTCTCTCTGCTCTCTTCGTCTCTCTCTCTCTCTCTCTCTTTATATAATATATTATATAAATATATATATATATCTATCCATATGCATAAGCAAATCTATATGAAAACTAAATGAAATTACGTCTACCATATATTCTTTACTTTAATATATATATATATATATATATATATATATATATATATATAGATTTATATATATTATATATATATATATATTATATTTTATATATATTATATATATATTATAATAATTATACCAGTATATAATTTTAATAATTATATATTAAATATATCATATATATATATATAATTATCTGTATATTAATATAATACTATTATATGTATATATATATATATTAATAATATATATATATATACATAATAAAATATATAATTAAATATTTATTTTTACTCAAAATTATTTTTTTTTTATTTTTTATTTTTTTCTATGTAGGATTCACTAGTTAAACTTAAATAATAATTTCAAGTTATAATTCTTTCTTCTCTGTTTATATATTTTAGTTAATATTTTAAATTCATTTATAATTTGTGCTAATATTTTTTCTTTTATATGGTTAGATGAATACCTTGTCTTCTGTTTAAGTATTAAAATTAAAACTATGATTTCCTTAAAATCTCAAAATAGTTCATAGTTATAAGAATAAACATTTTTATTACCTATAAATAAATTCCGCTACGAGTACCAGATTACGATAGCTCGGCCCACATCGTAATTGGCTTGGGCAACCGCGGCATTAGTCCTTTTTTTAATCGTTCTCTTAGAATAAAAAGCGAGATATAATTAACCACTTTAATAACAGCCAATGTCTCTTCCGTTTAGAATATTTAAGGTATCTTTTAAATGAAAGAGATGTCATGATTAGCCGGGCAATACCTTTCTTATTATTTTCTTTTGTGGTTACATACCTATTTCCATATTTACTTTTATAATGTTCCAAATCTTTTCGCTTAAAATAGATTTATAATAATTTAATTCATGTAGGGACATCACCGTATTAAAACTGTATTTTTTGGTCTTAATTTAAGTAAAAAATTAGATTCGGTTTCCGTAAAAGATACTTTCCTTTCCGCAGTTCTAGATTTGTCACACCATTCACCGGTGGTTTGAGCCACCTAAGAGGTAGCCAACGGGTGCAAGCTAGGTCGCCTTTTACCCTTCTAGGAGAGGTGGTTCTTAGAACTAAGTTATAATAACATAATGTAACTACTTTTTATTCTTGGAAGATATCAATTTTAAGTCATTGATGGTAGCTCTTTGAAACCCTTTCTTCAGTTCTCTCTGTCATTTTAATAATATACAAATGTCTTCAAGCTAAAAAATAAGTTTTAAGATTTATCTTGTTTGTGTATTAATTATCAAGTACAGATATAAATATCATATGAATATATAATTAATGAGTTAAGTTATTAAAAAATTGATAATAAACTAGTAATAAATCTTGAACACATGCTTTTAGTAAATAACTTTTCCATGTATTATTAACTAATTATTGTGTGTCCGAAATAATATCCACATAGACACTTTTGGGCTGTCGTTATTCATTCATATAATGTAAAGATATTGATTTTCTTAGATAACCTATATAATTAGTTTATTGTTTATTTAATTTATTTAATGATGAAAGACAACTTAAAGCTGTAAGCATTCAAACAAATTATATACAAGAGTCCATAGAGCAAAAGAGATAAATAAATCCATTGAATTATTTAATATATACGGTATAAATACAGAAACCCAACAACTACTCTACTGATTCAAGCAATCTACATTGGAAGAACCCATTTACTTATCTTTGATAATTCTTTCATTTGATTCAATCTTCATTATCTGCACGCAAGACTGATGTTAGATTTCCCCGTTAGTTCAAGTTGTGAACAATCAACTATAATATTACATGCTTCCTATGACATTTATTATGTTCCATTTCGACTGTAAGCTTCAGGTTGCATTCATTAAGTATGTCTTGAGGATTAAAGATAGTGTCTTAAGATATTTTTTGTCAAGGTATATTACACTACGTGGGCAAAATGGTAAAGTGATTACTCATACATATGAGGATGGTATTTTGAACCATCATGCGGATCTTAGGAAGAAGTACCCACCTTTGAATAGGGATATGCCCGTGAGGTGCGAATTTTTAATTAAAAATAAATAAATTGTTTTTCAGTATTTTTTATATTTTAATGTAATAGATTTTGTTAATTAAAAATTCCTTGACATCTTTTTAAATGCCGTAGCAAGTATTATCTAGTGGAATGGTATTCCAGTTGGACCCTTGGAGAATCATGGTTTGTTATGATTTTTGGTCATAAAACACCCCTGTTCTCCAAGGGTATTTTAGTGTTTTATGATTTTTGGTCATAAAACTGATAGTTTTCTAAGGGTATTATGTTTTATGATTTTTGGTCATAAAACTACTGTTCTCAAAGGGTATTGTAGTATTTTATGATATTTGGTCATAAAATACTACTGATCCCGAAGAATATTGCTGTGTTTTATAATTTTTGGTCATAACTTTGTTTTGATTACAGTCAGGCTCATTTGCCTCACCTCATTACATAAGATGCTTATCAAAGAACTGCTTCTGTACTTTATAGATTCCAAAAACTGAAGACCTCCTGCAGCGGAAAACAGACTGCTCGAAGGACCCACCCAAATGGACAAATGTAACCACCTACAGGATGCAGAAGAAGATGTTGTACCCAGTGAACGTAGCTCGAAATGTTGCAAGAGCGAACTCTATCACATATTTCAATTTTCCTTCCGATATAGAACTCTATCCCTCCGTTAATGTTATTCCAGGTGAGATTTAATAATAATAATAAAAAAATATTTATTTATTTATTTATTTATTTATTTTTTATTTTTTATTTTAATTTTTTTTTATTTATTTTTTTCATTTATTTATTTATTTTTTTTATTTTTATTTATTTATTTATTTTTATTTATTTTTATTTATTAATTTTTGTTTAATTATTCATTTAATTATTAATTATCTTTAATTATTATTATTTTTATAATAATTATGCTATTATTATTATTATTTATTATTATTATTATTATTATTATTATTATTATTATATTATTATTATTATTATTATTATTATTATTATTATTATTATTATTATTATTATTATTATTATTATTATTATTATTATTATTTTTATTATTAATTTTTATATTTTTTAAAAATATTTTTATTATTATTATATTATTATTTATTATGTTTTATTATTATTATTATTATTTTATTATTTTATTTTTATTTATTTTAATTATTATTTTTTTATTATTTTTATTTTTTTTTTATTTTTTTTTTTATTTTTTTTATTTAATTTTCTATTATTTTTATTATTATTTTTATTATTTCCCTCAAGAAGGTGGTCTCGTTGTCGCTGTCACTTTGTGTTTGCAAAGAGCCACTTTCATTTTTTTTATATATATTTTGCCTTTGTTTACTGCTCTCTATTATTATTATTATTATTATTATTTTATTATTATTATTATTATTATTATTATTAATGTATTTTATTATTATTATTATTATTATTATTATTATTATTATTATTATTCTTCCCTTTTCTTTCTTCTCTTATTCTTCTTCTTCTTCTTCTTCTTCTTCTTCTTCTTCTTCTTCTTCTTCTTCTTCTTCTTCTTCTTCTTCTTCTTCTTCTTCTTCTTCTTCTTCTTCTTCTTCTTCTTCTTCTTCTTTTCTTCTTCTTCTTCTTCTTCTTCTTATTATTATTATTATTATTATTATTATTATTATTATTATTATTATTATTATTATTATTATTATTATTATTATTATTATTATTATTATTATTATTATTTTATTTATATTTTTACTATCATTAATTATTATATTTTATTTTTAATTTTTTTTTTTTATTTTTATTTTATTTTTATTTTTTTTTTATTTTTATTTTCTTTTTTTTTTATTTTTATTTCATTATTTTATTAATTTATTATTTTATAATTTTATTAATTTTTAATAATTTTTATTGTTTTTAAATTATTTTTATTATTTTTTATTATTTTTAATTATTTTAGTATTTTTATTTTTTTATTCTTTTTATTATTTTATATTTTTATTATTTTATTATTTTTATATTTCATTATATTTATTATTTTTATATTTTTGATTATTTTATATTTTATTATTTATATTATTATTATTTTATTCTTCTTTATTCTTTTTATTATGGTTTGTTAATTTATTGTTTAATATTTATATTATTTTTTATAATTTTTATTATTTTTATATTTTTATTATTTTATTATTTATTATTTTTATTTTTTATTATTTTTATTTTTTTATATTTTATTATTTTATTATTTTATTATTTTATTTTTTTATTATTTTTATTATTTTATTATTTTTTATATTTTTATTATTTTTATTTATTTTTATTATTTTTATTTTTTTATTATTTTTATTATTTTTTTATTATTTTATATTTTATTACATTTTATTTTATTATTTTTGTTATTTTTACTATTTATTATTTCTATTATTTTTCATTATTTTTATTATTTTATTATTTTTATTAATTTTTATTTTATTTATTATTTTTTATTATTTTTTATTAGTTTTTATTGCTTTTATTGTTTTTTTTATTTTTTATTTTTATATTTTTTATTATTTTTTATTTTATTATTTATATTTTATTATTTTTATTATTTTTATTATTTTATTATTGTTACATTTTTTATTATTTTTTTATTTTTATTTTTTTTATTATTTTTATTATTTATTCATTTTTATATTTTATTATTTTTATTATTTTATTATTTTGATTATTTTTTATTTTTAATTATTTTTATTTTTATTATTTATTTTTATTATTTTTATATTTTTATATTTTTTTATTTAAAATATTTATATTATTTATATTTTTTAATTTTTGTATTCTTTTATATTTTTTTTATTATTTTTATTATTTTATTATTTTTATTATTTATTATTGATTTTTAATTATTTTTATTATTTTATTATTTTTATTATTTTTATTATTTTTATTATTTTTATTATTTTTATTATTTTTATTATTATTATATTTTTATTATTTTTATTATTATTATTTTTATTATTTTTATATTTTATTATTTTTATTATTTATTTTTTATTATTTTTAATTATTTATTATTATTTTTAATCTATTTTTATTATTTTTATGTTATTTATTATTATTTTTATTATTTTTATTATTTTTATTATTTTTATATTTTATTATTTTTATTATTTTTTATTATTTTATTATTTAATATTTATTATTTTATTATTTTTATTATTTTTTATTATTTATTATTTTTATTTTTTTATTATTTTTTATTATTTTTTTATTTTTATTATTATTTTTATTTTTATTATTTATTAATTTTTATTTTTTATTATTTTTATTATTTTTTATTATTTTTATTTTTTATTATTTTATTATTTTATATTTTTTTTTTTTTTTATTTTTATTATTTTTATTATTTTTATTATTTTTATTATTTATTATTTTTATTATTTTTTTTTTTTTTATTTTTTTTTTATTTTTTTTTTTTTTTTTTTTATTTTTTTTATTTTTATTTTATTAATTTTATTATTTTATTATTATTTTTATTAATTTTTATTTTTATTATTTTTATTATTTTTATTATTATTATTTTTATTATTTTTTTTTTATTATTTATTTTTATTATTATTATTTTTATTATTATTATTTTTATTATTATTATTTTTATTATTATTATTTTTATTTTTATTATTTTTATTATTTTTTTTTTATTTTTATTATTTTTTTTGTAGTTATTATTTTTATTTTTATTATTCTTTTTATATTTTATGCCTCCCGTTCTTATTACCTGTCCTTTTCCCCAGTTTCTATCCCTTCACCTCCATTTTCTGCACTTTCTACCCTACATATACTTCCTGTTCTTTTATGGGAGTCTCCCCAATTTCATCCTGAATACTTGCGGCTATCGAGCTGTTGTCTCTGTGCGTATCTTATGCCCATCTTGCCCTCTTTCTCCCGTGGGTGAGGGCACAGATTAAAAACTGGTTGTTCTAGCGTTTCTCCGGACTGCCTATTGCTGGGACCCGAACCTCGGCTAACCTCTGAGGATGCTGTCCCGCACTTGGGTGTATAATCTTGTTCTTCGCGCCTTATCTGTGTGGTGCACGGCTATTATTTTTTCATGTTAATGACTGGACGTGAAGATCCGGGGTGCTTTTCCGAGGCTACACCCATTGCCCACTCTACGGGGTAGGGTTTCTTGGAGGGAGATATTATGTTCTGGTCGCTCCTGGGCTACATCATGCTTTTATTCATCATTGTTAATGTATTTGTGTTTATTTATTTCGAAGCAGATGTATATAAATCATTTAAATGGAGCATTTTTTTTATGGGAAAAATAAAAAGAATAACGTTTTCAATAAATGCGAAATTCGACATCTGCCGGGTTCTCAACCCGACCCCTTCCTGGCAAATTCTAGACCAGCGACCATTAGGGGCTTTGATTCCCTTGTTGATGAAACTGTTGGTACTCCTTCACCAAGACCTTACATAACATCTAGACCAGTAGAGGCTGTTCTGGCCTCAGCACGACTTAATCATTCAATCCTCACGCCAGCCACAACTAGAGCCCCTGCGGCATCAAGGTTTCCATCCTCGTCGTCAGAATACACCAGCTCCAACGATGGCTTTCTCAGATCCCCCTCCTTGGGTTCCGAGTGTAACTTCATACTAGCTTTATTTTTATTTGCATTCGACTTCATCAGTTGCACTGACTGCTATAACCCAGTCTCATCCTTAGTGATGCTTTGGGAGCTGCTCTTCAAACAACTTAGCCAAAGTCAGCGCCAATGTGGAACGGTTCCATCCTGATCCGTGCTGTCTCTAGAACCGAAAGCCACGTCCTTGCTTCCTTATCACATCTGGGGAAGATTCCTGTTCTTTCTAACCCTCACGTTGTTCGTAACACTTCAAAAGAAACTATATTTGCGTAGGAGTTCTGTTCTGATACTTTGGAGGACACTCGCTCATTTGCAGAGATGCAGCGTGCCAATCATTGACTTTTATTGGTTCCCTCCTCGTTAGAAGAACCCATCAACGACAAACCCTCGTGTCTTGCTTACCTTCTCTTACTTACCTTATATATGATTTTCCCTCCAACCAAAGTATAACTTGGTTTTACTATGCACACAGTTTGGACCCATGTTTCCTTCCCGAGAATGTGTTTCGAGTTCCATAAATTTGGTCACCCCCAGAAATATTGTCGGTTTCCATGGACCATATTTTTTTCCTGGTTTTCCCTGTCCAACATGTGGAAGTTATCTCCACACCAACTGTGAAAAACATCCTCCTTGTTGTCCTAACTGGAAGGGTCTCCATCCAACCTCCCCTGTCCACTTCCCCTTCGCCTTGAAGTAGGAAATCTTAGAGCAGTGCACACTTCATAGATTTGATAGTCTTGAGGCAACACGCCGAGCAAGGGAAAAGTTGGCTCATCTTCCTCTTTCTTTTACTGCAGCGACAATTAATACCTTCACAGTCGGCTCTTACATTGCACATCGCTCCCGTGCGGTGTGTCCAGAACTTCCTCCACTTTCGCCTTCCTCCACTCGGCCTTCCGTTACTGATTCCGGGTTACCTGTTTTAGCGATTCCTATTGCTCAGGACAACTGTCCTCCCAACTCTCCTACCATGGTCCGCCGGACCACTCGCGTTCATCGCCAACACACGTACAACCCTCTCTCATCATGTAAACATTTCTGAGATCCATGCCCCACTCGATGGGGTGTCTACTGATGTTGATACTTGTTCAACTTCTGAGATCGATAACAACCATCCTTGTTCGGTGTCTCACCTTCCTAACGACCTTCCGAAACGTCCTGCATCAGTTTTCCCTGGGAAATAATGCTGCTCTCTTGACGGTCACAAAGGCCCATCCGAAAGTGGGGTTTCATGAACCAGACAAACTTACTCTTTTGCGTGTCGTGCTACCAACGTCTTAAAACAGAAGAACCCCATTCGGACTGAGAGTCCACATTCTCTCCAGCCAAAACGTGCTCGCCGCTCAGAACATCCGCGTGGTAAATCCACGAATAGTGGGTCAACTTCTACCTCTCCACGATAGTGCTCCACACTCCGCCTAGGACTGAATTGCATCAACCAAACTCGTGTGATTCCGAAACTTACTCGGACTCTTCTGACAAATCTTCGTCCATTTCTCGGACTCATGTTATTACTGGAACCCCAATCCATGGGTTTTCAAAGGATATCACGAAGGAAACCTTATGGGGTTGCGGTCATCACAAGGGCAGTGGTAGCTTTGTCTTGCTCAGCGGCGAGGGGGGTTGGTTGCTGATGAGGTCGAGAGGATGGAGTCTTTCCTCCTCTCTGACTCCGCGGCACCTACTCCCGAGTCACCTGGCCTCTCTCTTCTGAAGGTGGATTCTGCAACTTTGATTACGAACACCATATACCTGCCTCCCGGTTTGTCATTTGACACTCCTAGTGATATCATTCCTCATTGTCTCTCTCTACACCCTTCCCAGCCATTGATAATGCCACTACATTGGGGGCTGCAGTACCTACTCCAAGGGCACAGCCCCCCTTCCTAGTCTGCAAAGTTGTCAGGCAGGAGTGTGACCATTGGTAAGAGTGTTGGAAACGTTGAGATTGACCTGCCACGCCTCTTTGGAGAGCAATCTCTTAAAGTTGTCAGGCATCCCTGCGGTCCTAAGCGAAAAGGCCCTCACATTTCCCTATTGCATGATTTTCCTTTTCACCCTGAGTTTGACGTTCCGGTATGTGGGTCGTTCAGTGTCTCTCAGACTCATCGGCTATTATCTTCCCAGACGATGGCTAAATCTCAGCAGATGGTGACTATTGTCACGGATTGCCCGGAAAATTGATTGTATCTCCTTTCTTTTATAGCAAGTTTCATTCAATGGCACTGTCGTAGATATTTTCCTAACTAGGAGGAGCTAAAGAGATTAATTGTTATTCATCAACCAATGGCTATATATTTGCAGGAACTACAACTTCATAACCGAGACTTTTTTGCAACCCTCCAGATATAGGGAGCCTCTCACCTTCCTGAATCGAGGGGCTAATGATAGAGGTGGGACAGCGAAACTGCTTCAGGAATCTGTCCCCTTCACTCAAATTCGCCTCTCAACTCCATTACATGCTGTGGCGGCTAAAATTCCTCTTGACACACTCCTTACACTGTGCTCAGAGTACCTTGCACCTAGCTGTACCAATACCAAGGCGGACCTTGTTGATTTGCTCAGGAGTCTCCCGCCCGGCGCCCATACTGGTCCTTGGCGACTTTAACTTCCACCACCCACTGTGGCAAGATTGTTATATCCTCAAGGCAGATTGGTTATTGGGGATTTTACATGATTTCTCATTGGTAACACAGGTCTTGCAACTTTTAACGTTTTGATACGGGCATTTCTTCCTGTATCGACTTCTCTTTGTGTTCCATCTCTGCTATCGATCGTTTCAGGTGGGAAAGGTCGGCTTTCCTTTGTGGGAGTGACCACCACCCGAATTTCATTCCTTCCTTCAGTCCTAGTCAGCAGCAACAACCTTATTCTAGTTAGCGGTATGACAGAGAGTATTGGCCTTACTTTTATCAAGCCACATACTTTCCCATCCTTCTTTCAACAACTATGTCCCCGTCTCCGGCGGAAGCCTTCACTGCATTTCAGGACGCGATCCTCAAGACGGCAGTGAACCATATCCTCCGATCATCTG
>JABUQX010010197.1:5000-27500 GCA_015478945.1 Trachelipus rathkii | reverse complement strand
TTTAAATTACTTTTTTTTCATATATATCAAGTCTTTTTAGGGTATTTAGCATTAAAATACAGTAAATACAATATGTTAAAAGAGGTATGCAATATATAAAGTAGATTTTAGTACTTAGTATTATTAGTGCCCTAGGGCATATAATTATTACATTTCACATGATCTGGATTATTATTGTTATTATTATTATTATATATATTATATATATATTATATATATATATATATATATATATATATATATATATATATATATTATTATTATATATATATATATATATTATTATTATATATATATATATATATATATTATGTATATATATATTATTATAGAAGAATATATATATTATTATTATATATATATATATATATATATATATATATATATATATATATATATATATATATATATATATATATATTATATATATATATATATATATATATATATTATATATATATATATATATATATATATTGTATATATATATATATATATATATATATATATATATATATATATATATATATATATATATATATATATATATATATATATATATATTATATATATATATATATATATATATATTAAGTTAGTAATACTGTAGAAAGCGACTAATAATATTTTTAAGTTCAAAATTTTGAAGTCTCAGAAAGTTATCAAAGCAAAGTTGTTTTTTGCAGTTTATGGCAAGCTGGCATACCTTAGCTTTCTGCCACTAAAGAATTTTCTTAAAAACTTAACTTTTCTGAATTTTTCTTAACTTAGAAATTTTGAACTTAGAAAATTTTCAGTCTCAAAATGTGTGGGTCGCTGTCTACAGTAAGACTGGTGGTAAGGTGCGTAAGAAGCATCGGAAAAGAAAAGCAGTAGAAGAATATGACAAAAGTTGAAAAGAAAGCCCAGCCCTCCCCCTATCCCATTAATTAGTAAGGACTCGTCGCAGTCAGAGTCCACCCTATAGCTTCACGGGACTGCGACAGACCCCCACTATGGTAAATCGTCAGTGTAAGTGTTCATCCCTTGGACCAGGTGGGCAACAACCATACCCCTCACAAAACCCCGCCATTCTCTCCTATTATGCACCTTTATTTTCGCCTCTACTCACATTTCTGTCCTTCAGACATTCGTTTACTGACTCAATCCACTTTTCCTTCGATCTCCCAGCCGGTAGGTTTCCAACACACTCGCCACTATACATCCGCTTAACCAACCGACTATCATTCATCCTTTCCACATGACCAAACCATCTCAACATATTTATTTCGTTTACCCCTTTCTTCACACCAACTCTCTAATACGTCTATTCCTCATTTTATCAATTTTCACACCTAGCATGCTCCTAAGATTGTCCATCTGGAACACATTGAACTTTAGATCATAATTTCTTATTCCAGACCATATTTCACTACTATACATTAACACAGGTAACAACATACCGTCATGTAAGACCCTAGCACTCTAAAGACTTAGTCCCTATACATTCACCAACGATTTTATTGCACCAGCCACCTTCCTGGCATCCAACATATACCCTAAATATTTAAACTCAGACACTTGTTCCAGCTGCTCACCATCTAACATAACTTCACACTGAGGACTGTCCTCACTCACAACCATAACCTTACTCTTATCTACGTTTACTTTCAAACCCCTCCTTTTACACACCCTGCCAAATCTCTCTACCAATCCTCTCAAACCCTCAAAGTCGCCACACAAAACCAAATCATCCTCATATAATAGGGCACCCCCACTCATCTCCATTCTCCATCATTCTAACACCATTTCGTGCCCCTCCACCTTCAATTCTTTCATAACCCCATCCATATGTACAAATTGAATAACCAAGGAGACATATAACACAACCCTGTCTGCTTCACTCCGCTATTAATACTAAAACCAATCACTTTTGACACCATTTATTCTACACACGCCTCACTATCGTCATACATTCTTTGATTCCATTCAGAAGCCTACCACCAACACTACATATCACTAACACCTGCCATAGAGCTTCCTATTAACCCTATCAATACCCCTGTTGCAAATCCACAAAACTTAAATACAATTTATTCTTCTTCTCCCTCATTTTCTCATCATTTCAATGTAAAGATTTGATCCACACATCCTCTACTACTCCTAAACGCACTTGTTCTTCACCAATCAGTCTCTTAGTCACTCGGCGTACTCTTTCGACCAAAATACCAACATATATCTTCCCTATAACACTCAATAAACTACTTCCCCTTATTTCTACAGTTCCCCTTATCTAACTTACCCTTATATAAGGGTACTAATACTGCTCTCCTTCAACTCGGAACTATAATACCCTCCATAAACGCTTTATTACACAACTTCAAGATCTAATCAATCAAAAACTCGCCTCCGTTCTGATCATTTCAACAGTAATTTCATCTATACCTGCAGATTTACCCATTCTTCAACTATCTCACTCTACCCATTTCCTCTTCTTTGCTAATAACCTAATCCCCAAAATACCTATTCCTTCTTGCACCATCAAACCCACACACACAGTCACTAATACCTCTTCATTACGCCAATATTATACAGATTTTTGAAGTATTCTTTCCACACACTCTCACATCCATTTCATCAGTTACAAACACCTCATCCCTATTCATTATTCTGAGCAGGTTCCCCTTATTCTACTTCTTTTCTGCGCTTCCTTCCAGAAGAGCTCCCTATTCCTTATGTCCCCCCATTCATCCCTCCTTCCAAACTGTTCATTTACCTCTTTTTCTTACGTATGCATCTTTTAGCATTTCTCTTTTTCCTCCTTAAATAATTCCAAGCATCTTTCTTTTGAAACTTCATCACTTGCTTTTAGTACATTCAACCACGCTTTTTTTTTAACTTTTAACCGCTTGCATCACCTCTTCATTCCACCACTCACTGTTAGCATTCTTACCTACTTTAGCACACCCAATATTACCTCTTTGCACTGCTAACAATTAAGCTTCCAGATTTATTTATTTCAGCTTGTTCACATTCAACTGATTTACTTTGCGAGCGCTTCCTACATACTTATCCTTATTACCTTGTTCACTAAACTTCACTCTTAATTTTCCCTCTTCTTTCCGTATCACCTTCCTCTCCATCCAAGTCCCCACTAACTTAATTTTACATAAAACAACAACAATGATCCTATAATCCCATTTCTAAACACCTCCCTGATTTAACATCCAACGTATACTTCAACATCTCCTTCTTCACCAACCCCAAATCAATCATACTTTTCACTTCGATACCATCTCTACCTACAACTCTAGTATACTTATGGATACTCTGTGTTTAAAGAAAGTATTACTTACACACATACCTCTTCTCACAGAAATCAATCACCTCCTACCATTCTCATTTTCTCCCCGACACCTCAAAACCACCTGTTATACCATCCTTTTTTTGATTGTATATATATATATATAGTATATATAAATATTAAAACGGATATATATATATATAGTATATATATGTTATATATATATATATATATATATATATATATATATATATATATATATATATATTTTATATATAAAATAAATATAAATATAAATATATATATAAATATATATATATATATATATATACTGTATATATAAAATCCGTATTAATAGTCAATATTTAGGCCTAGAAGGGGTATTGGTAATACTGTATAATTTAAAACATCTTTAATATTCATAAAAAGAGGTAATTTTAAAAAAAAACAAAAAAAAACATTTTGTTTTAAAAAAAAACCGTTTTTTTTTTTATAAAACAAATTAAAAAAACCGTTTTTTTCACAACCCTAGTTGAAACTATAAAAAAAATTAATAGTTGAAACTATAAAAATAATTAATAATTGAATCTATAAAAGATAAAATTTTCTAAACCTTTTCAGATGTACATAATGTGTGTGAGAGAATACGAATTCCACATTCTTGACAACGCCTTTCTGGTCCATCGTCCTGGAATCAAGAAATTCGCGAAAGACAAAACCAGGGATAAAATTGCTGCCAAACAGAGCTACATCATTCGAACTAAAATCTTTCCTGAATACAAGACACTCTTTGGTTCCCTAAAAGATTGTATTATATAAAAATAGATAGAAAATACCTTTAACTTCTCAATCAATTCGTTCGTCCATATTCTGTCTTCCATTATAATATATATATATATATATATATATATATATATATATATATATATATATATATATATATATATATATATATATATATATATATATATATATATATATATATATATATATATATAAATTTTTGTTATATATATATATATATATATATATATATATATATATATATATATATATATATATATATATATATATATATATATATATATATATAGTTAGTTAGTTAATATGTGTATTATATATATATATATATATATATATATATATATATATATATATATATATATATATATATATATATATTAATTTTTTATATTTATTTTTTCAACACAACAATAATATACTTTGTGATAATAGTATAGGATAGAATATAGAAAATTATATGAATGTAAGTGTAAAACAAGTTGTGTAAATTCGTTTCTAGATATTATTTTTAAATATTTTTTATTTTTTTTCTCATAAGTGTAAAAAAAAGTTAATATTTCTCGATAAACCTAAAAATGAAATATTGTGTAAATGAAAGTGGTGAGAATTGTGATGACAATCATAAGCTCCCAAATTTAGTGTCATGTTGTAACATTTTCATATCATCTGTTTGTAGGAAATGTTTTGAGTGTTATGTTTTAAATTCCGTGTTCTTGAAAATAAAAATTATATTTATTTTTTTGTGAAGAAATATGTAAGAAAAAGAAAAAAATATTGAAATTTTGAAATTCAATCTGCAGAATTTGCATGGTTCATTGCTCGGAAATTTCAAGGTTAATCCTACAGAAATTGCAAGGTTCATTCTATATAAATTTCAAGGTTCACATTATGGAAATTATAAATTTCATCTATGGAAATTTTTTATTGATTATTTTGATATTGAAATTGATTATTTTATTGAAAGTATAATTTATATATAAACAATGATATTTTATTGACGTATATTTTTAATTCGTTAATAAGGGGTTATTTGAATTGAAATTTAAGCCTTAATTAATAACTTGATAATTAATAATAATTATAATTAATAGTAATTATAATTAATAATAATTATAATTAATAACTTTAGTGCCTTCAAAGTGATTACATCAGATTTTTAGGCTTTAACTTTTTAAATTAAAACTTTGTATTTTTTTTTTTTTCTTCGTATTTAAATATAGAAAAAAAGTAATTTAAGTTTGATTAGGATAAGTCAAATGTTTGAACTATTATTTATTATTAATTTTTATTATGTTGTATTTTTTATTTCTTTTATAATTTATATTATTTACATAATTTATATATTATTTATATATATTATTTATATTTATTTTATTTTTAATTTTCTTTTTAATTTTATTTTTAATTATTATTTTTTGTCATTATTATTATTATTATTATTATTATTATTATTATTATTATTATTATTATTATTATTATTATTATTATTATTATTATTATTATTATTATTATTATTATTATTATTATTATTATTATTATTATTATTATTATTGGAAAAAAATTCCTCGACAGACTTATACATATTTAATTTCCTAGATTATGTGGATAAGTGTATAAAATATTAAGATTTTTATCCCTAATGTATACGCGATTTTTTTCATTAACAAGGAAACCTCAAATACCATTTTGAAATTTAAAGAAAGAAAAAAAAATACTGTTCTGTAAAATCAATAAATGCGAATTCTGTATTTTGGATTATAAATTCTGTTCGATTAATATAAATAGCATGCTCCATTTACGCGATATACTCTACTTGGTATAAAGTCAATCTGCTTTTCGTTTTCGATTAAAATTAGTCAGGAAAGTGGCGTGCAAATAAAATTAAACTTGATTTTTTTTTTGTTTTAAAGCTGAAGTTGCTAAAAAAAAACTGAAATGTTTTCTTTTTTGTAAGAGTACGCTAGCAAATTAATAATTAGTTGTTTAATTAGCCACTAGAATGAATGGTCTGACGAAAGAATAATTTTCTTCTTATTATTCATTCATTGAATTCTAAAATGACCTTGAAATAAGGAATCAAACGTGTTTTTTGCTAAACAAAGAATAATTATCAGTTAAAAAAATGGACTTTGATTTATAATGGAGTTAAGAAGAGTAAAAGAAACGATTATATGTTATCGTAAAATATCATATAGTAATGTAAGTGCTATTTATAAACCTTAGATTAATGTTAAGTAAAATTTATTCCATTGCAAATCAAAAATATGTAAAAATTTTATAACTGCAATTAAAACTTGAGAAATTACTTTTCTTGTAGACGTAAATCAATCATCTTAATTTACCAAGAACAAATGCAACAGAATTTGAAAATAGTTTTACAAAAATAAACCATTCCTCAATATTAAAATGTGGGTTGGTTCCGATTTGTATATCAAAGTCCAATTATAAATTATTTTAAACTTGGTCCAAATAATAAAAGAACACAAATATACATACATATAAATACTTTCTTCTGCGATATGCCAAATAAAAGGTGCTTCTCTATTGCCTAAACTTTTTATTTTAATAATTTCATCATAAATTTATTTTTGAGGAATTTTCTCCGTTTAATCATGTTATCCTTTAGCAATGTTTAAATTACTATTGTGCTATTATTATTATTATTATTATTATTATTATTATTTGACATAAATACAGTCCGACACAATCGTTTCCAATCTCAGTGCTTTATGCTCAGGATATAGGTGATTGCAGATAAGCTCAGTGATTAAACTCATTCTCTGTCTCTCTCTATTTTTTTATATTTTATTTTTTTTTTTTTTAATTTAATGCTCATAACTGCTCATTACCGAACGTTACCCTTGCATTTTGTTGCCTAATTTTGAATTTAAAACATTACTCATACTTTAGGATTCCTATATTTAACCTTTTACGATAGTTAACAATTTTGTTGTTCTTTTAGGTGTACCCGCGTTCACGGGCAGACGTATTCTCAGATTGTGTGGGTTTTGAACCGTCGAAGTAATTAATACAATCAGAATATGATCTTAACTGTATTCAGTTCGAGCATCGCAGTCCAAGCATTACTGCAGGCTTTAAAGTGTAAGTGGAACTAGCGTTAAAAATTATAATGTAGAGGAAAACAACAAGTGAATATGTATATTGGAAATTGAGAATTTTGCAAGTCAGAACAGATATAGTGAATGGGGTAATAGCCCATTCGTGCTATTAACAATCACACTATGTTTAGTGGTGGTCGTCAAAAGGAAAGTTGATAATAGTAAAAGCTAATCATACAGCAGGAATACCTCAGCGTTCTTGAATCGCTATCGTTATTGGATAGACCTTTACGGAGGTGAAAATAATTCCTCACACAGAATTATTATGGAAAGACTACTATTTGGAATTAGATTTCCAGTTAAAAAAACGAACTCACACTTTTAACATGGTTATCTTATGTAGTAAATACTAAAACACTGAATTACACATAAAATAACAATTATTTATTACTAATTTCAGATAAGATATACATATTTAATCAATTCTTATTATTAAAATTAACATAAATCAACCAATCAAAAAAAAAATGAAAAAAAAATAAGTTAGAAAACTAAATTTACTTTAAATGCAATTTTTTATAAAAATAAGAAAACAAGATAGTACGAGACTACAAAGATAAAAAGAAGACTCAGCGTGAGTAAGCGACGAATTATTTATTAAATGGATGAATCTAGGGTCTCTCAGTGCCTTCGAAGTGCAAATGTTCGCCCTTACCATGAGCTTGAATTGTATAAACCCAGTTGAGCATAACGACTACTCCGCTACCTCTTTGCTAGAGGATTGCGACGCGTACCTCCAATAACATCTTTGTCTGACTCATAGCAAGAGATAATAGGTATAAAGAGAGTGAACACGACTCACTCGCGAATATAGAGAAGAGAACCCAGGCAACAATACTAACAGTACATGGGTTGATTATAAGCGTATTTCTATTTTAGTACCTTGGCATGTACTCTGAGAACAGCGCTATAGCGGAGAATGTCGGCATGAACACAACTGAAGCTGGAACTAAGCACCGCGGCGAAAGTTTAGCCCAAAGATACATTGAAGTAGCTAGCGTCTAAGAAAGCTCAAAGTAATTACTCATATCCAAGGGCAATCTGAGTCCTGGTAATAAGGGTTATGGAGTATTAACTATTCCGTAGATGATAGTTCATAAATAAACGCTACTGGAACAAAGTACGACGTACAAGTAATACATAAAACATAGTTACGCCATACTCATACAAGCTTCCCCTTATGCGTCATATAGCAGTGTATCCTATCTGATAGGTCCGTATATCTGATTTTATGAGAACAGATATCTATCGTGTGAACTTTTTGTAAAGGCGGTGTGTTTTTACTTAAGTTTATAAAAAAATAGTATTATTATTAGTTATGAGTATTATACATAACACGTAGTAGTTTATAAACTTATGTAATGGCGTTAGATTATGTAACTCGTTCGAATAGCTCTCGTAAAGCAAGGCGCACTTCGTTATATATTTTAATATTCAAAAGGTCTCAGTCGATGAGCGATAATAAGTTTGCAGTCCTTGAGTACGCGCTTTGTCTCAATCGATAATATAGAGATAAGAACAAAGTTAACGTGTTGCTTAAATGAGCGGAGATTTATGTCTTTAAGTAAATGAAAAACTTGGCAAATCGTTTAGTTTTTTTTTCTTAGGGCGCGCTTTAATTTGTATGGAAATTTTACATCTAATGTCTTTAAGTGATATTAGGTGATCTCGGGATAACGCTGCCAGAAATTCAATTAGAGTAGCGTTATCCTACTCCAAAAAGGTATTGTTCGCAATACGCTGCATCGCCTTATTTGATAGTTAAAGAGAGTAAAATCAAACAATTAATAAGTAAAGATCGTGTAGAAAGCGATTTATAAAGATATTATCACCTCGAGTTTTATTAGCAACGTGGTAATTGATATGCTATTAAATGTAGCACACTCACTCTATGGAGAGTTATGAATTTTCTAAGAAGTTTTTAGAAAAGACTGCTTTAGAGGAGAGCTCATTTGTGTAATATGGGTTTTATGAAGATAAACATCGGCATAGATACATTTGGACTGGCGCTCACAAAAATGTTCCTAACATTTTAATACGGATAAAGAACTTAAGATTGTGCCTGGAAGGACGGTTACGTGACTGCGCATGTTGAAGTAGAGTAGCATTGGTATGAAGGGCAAGCAGGGTAGATAAGATCTTTCACTAATACATGAAGAAAATTAATATCATATCTGGTGGACAGTTATCTGCCACCTTAATTATGTAACGCTCAATCAGTGGTATAATATACTTATATAAGAGATACAGAGAAATAATAAATTTTAAGTACGCATGAATCGGTCTTAGCTTACGAGATTCCATCCAAGATAGTAAAATTTTCTATAATTTACATTATACATACACAGATAGCATCTAACACTCATTTAATTAGTTCTAGAATAATTTAGGTGAAAAGATAGGGCCACGCTACTAGCATGAAGATTACATAACGTTACCAAACAGAATATAGGTAGTCTCAATAAGATAAAACGTAAATTCGAAAAAATAAAATGACTGAGGAAGTTATGTAGGCAATACAGCAGTCTATATACGCTATATATAAGTGACGCTGTGCGAGGACATCTACCAATTCACTCTCTCTCTCGCGAGTACTCCAGGTCAAACTCTAGGATAACTAAAACGATTATACGTAAAGGACAAAACTTAGTGTTACTCAAGTTGACACAATTAACTAACCGATATCAAGTAATAAGTGCATTATCCTCACGATAGATTTTTACTAGATTTTCGCTATGGGCTACCCTCTCTCGTTAAACTATTAATAACCGTTAAATTACTGAGGTAAATAAGGGTAAATAGATATATGAGTATATGTACCCCCAGATTAGATAGGATTCTTAATATGCAAACCTCTCAAAAAGCCGATGAGAAGTAATAAAGCGATATATCATATCATTTGAGTAATACTTAATCGAGTCTAGATAAGATAGGGGTATAATATAAAGAAGATCGTTTACTCATATGACTGAATTTTAAAAATTATCTAAGAAGCTATATTTTTATAGTTATTTAGATAAGCAAGGTTTTCAAATGATTAACATAGTAGAAGAATTAAAGATTTAATCCAGTTTATATTGAACAAATTATCTAACCAATTGATTGTGAAAAATTATGGGTCCGTCTCAATAATGTTCATACATAAGGAACAAATCGCAAGTTGCATTGAGAACCTAAAAAATTAGTATATATATAAGTGTTAGTAAATTATTCCTTGAGATTTTCGATCAACCCAAATTTTATACATCACAACTTAATATTCATCCTACCCAGTTAAGGTCCTTTACTGTTGAATTTTTCATTTCTTATCGGATTGAAGTCACTTAGGTATGAGACATACATAAATGCACCTGCAGTACTTGGCTATATATCCACCCATACTATTTTGACTGTATTCTGAATCTGTACAATCTCAATCATTTAGCCGCAGTCGGAACGTTGTATAAAGTTTATGAATCATAGCTTCATTACTAGTACTAGGACTCATCATTGGTGCAAAAATGAGGTAAGTAACTTATTCAGAATGAACATAGGTGATCGTTTTGAGATCATGTGCTTCAGCAGACTGTGGTAGTAGTGAACTGCAATCCAAGCGCCTCTAGGTGCATCCATGGCACCCATACTGTGTTCCTTTACAGTATATAACTCGGTAGAGTGAGGTGCTTAAAATCTTGTTCGATGCCGGTCAGCAAGCTAGCCGCCGTTCTATTTCATATATCAACCCTCATATACGTTCTATACGTATTTCTCGTGATGCAAAGGTCTCTGCAGAGACTGAAGTTCCAAAAATACGGAGCGTCTAATGCACAAGGTTCATAAGGCTTCCACAGTTATCCAATATAGGTAGAGTTGGTGTGAGGAGTACAAAGATGAGTACAATAGATAATCTTATTCTAGTTCATCGTGGGCAATACTCATAACAGAGTTCGCTTCTGTGTCCTTTAGGCCAAAGGTTTTTACTTTGTGATTACACATTAGTAGACTTAGGGACTACTTTAGTATTAGTAGTAGTCCAAAAGAGCCATGTAAAGATGTTCTAACCTTATTTTCAAGATAGTAGGAACAGAGTGAAAGATATAACTGGATAAAAGTTATATCATCAGGCACGCCGGAATATAAATGAGGAGGATCAGTTTTTATCGACTTATCCAGTTGATTGATAGAGTCCTGTTTTGTTGGGCGAAGAAGTATGTTGGCCAGAGAGAATTGTGTCAAGATAGGGAAACCTAGCAAGTCGGGTGTCAGCGACGACGGGATATTTTCAGGATATAGATATGTCATGATGAACAAGTACCGCTTCTTGCTGTCGGAACGGCTATCCTGCAAACGATTTCAGTGGATGCTGATCTGAATTGAAAGAACATGTATGGCAAGATATAGATTAGATGCAGGGGAAGAGACGGAAGCGATGTATTCATTTAGTTGTACCAGACAACCCCGAGTAAGCGATTCGTCAATGCGCAAAGATGAGTTATAAGAATTCGAGGATATGGTGAGGAATTTTGTTCTCAGTCGGAGATTCTTTCCGATCTGTCAGGAAATTGCCGATGGGAGGAATTTGTTGGGGGAACTAGAAGCACAGTGGGTAATGGCGATGCTCGAACCGCAATTGGATTTTGAGGAGGAAAAAGAATTTAGTCAAGAAGGAAGACAAGTTGGCATTCATCTCTGGGAAGAACAGAAACATGGGTGGCGCCCGGAACTGAGATATACGGGCGCATCTGAAGCGTTCGCTGTAAGAACTGATACAATGGGCCCATAGGCTCAAAAAACAGCCACTCGTTGGTAGTAATAGCCGTAGAAGCACGCAGAAAGTGCACGCCCCCAATCGCCCGATCAACTAGTGCACAGGACAGAAACGCACTAGGGCCAGGTGGGTGGGAGAGTTGGAGAGAAAAGGGGGTAATTAAATAAGATTTATACGATGATTATGAGGAGGTAGGTTTTTTTTCAGATTTAGCCAGATCCAGGACGCGGAACGGGATGATATTCAGATCGCAAGTTCCCAGGAGTATGAGCTCGAGTGCGGAGTGACCTTGTTTGCTTTACGCTGTGCTTTGTTAGGGCTCATGACCGTGTTTTAATATTCTCTCAGGAATGACGGATCGGAGCTAAGTTTGTTTTTCGTCTAACTGTCTAGGTTATGCGTGTTAGAAAGACTCACTAGGATCAAGTGTTTCGGTGTGCTACGCATCACGTAGTCTAAAGTGATCTTACGCGGGGCTTTGAGACTCTGGATATATATTCTGGGCGGGTAATACTCGTGTGCATCACGAGATCCTGTACAGGTTTTAGGTTAAGGAGTAGCGATCTCGTACTAGTAGTATACGTTCTAGTTGCTAGATGATAGATTCGGATTAAGTGATTTTGTGTGTTTTGGAACTTCCGGAAATTACGCTGTTTCACAGACGCAATATATATAGCATAGACATGACCTTTTGGCTCTCGCTACTCTCCCCATATAGCGTAGACGGTCGCACTGATCACTAAAAGTCACGTTCTCAGAGAGAAAGCCTAAACACTTGATTGGTCATCGCTCGAAATTGCATTTTGCGATGGCTACAGTATCATGTACCGCATACTTACTAAATCCGATGAACACGTACTAGAGCATATAAACAGATAACGGAGTGTCTATAAGCTTTCTCTGTAAAGGTTAGCAGATCCTATACTCTTATAGAAGTTGTCGCCAGATGCATAACTGTCCTATCTTCCTTCGTAGTGAGCAATTATTACTAGAGGAGTAAAGTAATATCTAAAAGCGCATATTGTATATATTCTGACCTATATGATTGATTCTGGGTATTCTTGTTTTATCTAGATATCTATATTCATACAATGGATATATATAGAAGGCAAGTTATTTTTAACTATGGCCTTTCCATATTGAATTAGACTTATCATAGTCTAATACAGAATTATAGTGTTCACGAGTTGTACGAATTTAAAAAACATTATTGATTTGATATATTAGTCACTAGATTGTTTTGATGGTAAGATAACGATATTTAATTGGAATAGACTATTTAAGCTCATCTAGATACAACTTTACGCGAGCAATTAAAGATGTACTGTGATACGCGAGGACTGAATTCATGGGGATTTATTTCTCGCTGACAATTCGAAAGTTAGTCTTTCTATGCCTAAGTCAGCCAAGTAATTCACGACTCGAAGGCGCAAAATACTGCATAGTAACCACTAAACAATATAAATCAAGCTGTTACAGGGCACGTATAGAATATTAAATTCATCGACACGATTTTTGTTGAGAGATTATTGCCAGGATATTTCATGGTTGTGCTCTTCATTGAGTTTCTCAATTCTAAAGGTTACCTTGCATAAGAAAATCTATAGATTGTTTATATTTGGTTTTATTTAAAGTTACAGCCAATATTGAATATGATCAACAATGTTCTCACGATAGAAACCATCTCGTTTATTAAGTTAATATTATCTTTAGTTCTCTAATTATATTTACCATCTATTGACAGAATCAGTACTTCACCCTACGGACAGGGAAATCGCTTCCGTATACGCAAAATAAGTGTATAACTCTTGGTAGGATTTAAACTTATTCCTTGAGTCTGCAATGAAAGTTGACAACTCCCTCAAGTCTTCTTTCTTTAGGCTCTTTCTGTTCCAGATAGAATGTGCTAGCCAGAGCCTAATGATAAATAGGAATCTAAAAGGTTAGTTACACGGCACTCTAATTATACTCGCTCGAGGATTTTTTTAGTAGACCACGTACATTTCCGCTTTCTTGGAGATTGGATGCACATTTACTATGCTCTAAGTTTTTGTGTCTACTCTATTCTCTTCGATGCTTCTTGTGTATAAATGGCAAGTTAGTTGGTGTATAAATGACGCTGATCTCACGAGGCGGTGCAACGGTCGTCAATGGTTGTTTTTGAATCGTGGCGAGATTCTCGCTAATCGATAGCCGACCCTCATCTCTCCGAGCTTTCAGATTCTAAACAAAAGAAACAGCCGCAAAAAAAACATGAACAAGAAAACGAAATACCTGATAGCCTCGAAAATACAACAAGAGAGAGAATTGACTCGTGAGAGCTTTTTCAATTTCGCATGAGCTGCTTGACTTTAGAACTTTTATTTCATAGCAACCCAACTTTTTGAATCCTCCCTCACCCTGATTGGACAGCCATATCTTAGAGGACCCTGCAGCTGGAAGCCACGACATGCAATGTCCTCCTCTCTAGTGAGAAAGTTAGTTCTTTTTAATGGACAAGGAATACGATACAATATCTCTAGTGCGCTTTAAAAAACAGACCACACTCACGAGACCACCTGGCATATAGGACAATTCTCGGTCTTCCCTCTCCGCTCTTAGCAGGTAAACTTGATGACTGAGGATCACTCTGATAAGCTACAATATTTCGGCTTATCATCTGGACTAGAGATAACTAAGAACATGATCACACGACTGCAGTCTCATGACTTTAACATGTTCCTTTTTCAACTTAATTTTTATAGCATATTTTTTTAATTTTTACAGATAAACACAAGTGAAACAAAGCTATTTTTTTAATTTTTGATTTTAGAGAATCTAATTACTATACAAGATCGACTAACATCTAATTGCTTTATAAAAAGCGGATTACCTAAACTTAATATTGTGGGTATCGCACTGAGCTCTCTCTATACTACAGAATCGTCGAATTTCTCATCTATTTGTATCATTTTGATGTACCTTCGTAATTGAAGACCTAAGTTGTGGTGGGACCGTTGATTTATAGCGTTCCTCGCTAGCTTTTAATCGTCATAAATTGCTTAGTGTCTCTCTAGCAAATGAGCAGGTTGTATGTTGTATCTCCTGGAATCGCAAGGGGGGGACAAATCATAAATATACATCTGATCGTTAACACAACCAATCTCTTGATATGCAATCAACTATACCTCACTTAATTGATGCATACCGGCCTCTAACTCTCAGTTACTCTCTGAACTTAATTAGCGAAACTTATAGAGTCATTTATAAGTACAAGTTATAATGTGCAAAGAATCTATAAAAGTCAATATCGTATTCAACATGAACATATATTATGTACATCCTCTCAATAAAAGTTAAGATTCTAGAGGTAATGCGGATACTTAATAGTTATCTCAGGCACAATTAATTATATTTCACTTCGTAACCTCTGACTACTATGATTTCGTGAGTACCAATTTATCTCGACTTAGGTTATACCTATATCTATCAGTAAGTATTGTAGGCCTGCTTACTACCGAATCCCCTCCGCTCTATACAGCGGCTCCTCATGTTATAATTAATCATATGTACCTCCGCAAGCATACATATTGTCAAGCTGGTTTATCAAAAATACTATCGTCCAATGCTTCTTAGATTTATTACACATTCATTATAAATTCTTATTAACCCATTTCATGTGACCCTAAGTTGGTAAATGATCCCACTTTTGACCACAAACCGCCAGATGCTCAGTTTCCTGAAAGGGTGACCTACCGGAGGTCTAACTTCGCACTAGGGCTAGCTTCTAGGGAACTGTATCACTTTGTGAAATAGTGGGCCGGATGTGAACTTAATATTATTTTGAATGGTACGCGTAGGGTTGTAACAGAAAACAGAAGTTAATCCTTTTCAGTGCTTATAATCGAAACATCTGTCAACATAATTGTTTTGTATGCGCAGAGGTAGATAATTAATATGAGATCTGCACATATGAATAAGATTATTGAATTAATGATGTACTGCGTAAAGTGATATATGTTATGTTTCCCATACTTCTCGTATTTTTTTGCAAGTGCACATGTAGACCACCTACGCTGTGTAGATCGGTGTTGGCTCACACTTTCGAACTAATACGTTATCCCTAAACGTAGCTTGAACGGCAACATAATAGAAAAAGTAATTGTATTGTTATTTTGCCTCGAGAGGTACTAATTATACCTAACGGTAGGATAATTAGCTAGTTACGATGAATCTCTACTTAAATTGTTACCAACCATCCATAAAATATTGAGTCTCTCTTACTCGTTCTATATCATTAACCCAAGTCGGTGACAATTACTATTTACGATATGTGTATCAACTTTTATAACAGATGAGACTTGAAAGTTGAAGCATAGTTCTCCGACGATATATGATGGAAACACAACTGGGGAAGTAATCTAAACAGTTCTTATTTTGTGAGTGTAAATAGTTGTTGCTCCAATATTCTTATCGTCTTTCAACGTATGCTGCACCTTCCCATTCCAATTAAATATTTATTGCTGATGAAATTATTGGAAACTCGGTTATTCCGTAAATTTATATATAGTTATAATTAGTAAAAAGTTCGAGAGTCCTCAAGAACCTCCCACTGTTTCTGAGCTTTCCCCCGATTATTGGTAATTTCAAAGTTAACCGTTGTGAAAGATTTTTTTCATTAAAAGAATAAAAGATATTTTAAACTCCCAAAGGGGGGGCTTTTATTATTAATAATAGTATATAGAATTAAGATAGAATTAAGGTTACATATGTTCAAAATTGAACATGGTGGTTGGTATGTATATATATTATGGACACCGTACGAGCCCTACTGTATAATATATAAAAGTTTGTCATATTATTATATTATTGGAAAGTTATTTTGAATCCCTCGTTCATTTATATTTTAGTCATTGAAAATAAATGTATAAAATAACTTGTATTACTAAAATCTTAATATTTATTTATTCTAGCCATTGTATTAATGATAAGTTTATTGATCATGAAATTTTTCCAAATTTGTTTCAATGATATATAGTTATGCCCTAAGTCTATTTTATAAAAATATCTGGCATAAATCATATTCTGATTGGATTAACACCATTTGGATTAAGGATTAAGACGTTATTCTGTATTTGCTATAAAAACCTTGACAGGTGAGTGGCGATTTTGATTTAAACATTCAATCACTAGTTAGATAAAATTTATTGGTGTTATATTGCTTTATGGAACTAAATGACCAAGTAAAATGTGGAATATTCCTAAACAAATGAATATATAATTATAAGTACAGAAAAATACTAGTTAAACTAGTTAAAATACTTAACGTTTCCAGTTGCTTTCGTGGCTGAATTTTCATTGCATTGTTCCAAGTGTAGTTAACTAATAGGACCCCTCTCAGCAGGACTCATCATTCTAGGGTGAGTATCTGTAAACAATTTATGTATAAAAATAAATAAAATAATATTACCAAGTTACAAACAAAAAAAATAGCTAATGATAAAATGATAATTTTAAATAAATAAAAGAAAAATTTTAGGACATGACTTACCTTATGTTTTGTGTTTCCCCAGGGTCCTATTTTTGGGTGATGAATTTCTATTTTGGGGTATTTTTCATCCATCGTCTCATACCTATAAAAATTGTGTTGGAAAAACAATTTATCTATAGAAATTTCGTCTCTCACGAAATTTCTTCCGTGCTTGTGATTAAAAATTAATAGTGAAAAAAGTGAAGTGAAAAACCTGATAAGACAAAAGAAGATAAGTTGAACTTCTTATAATAAATTAAACGATACAATATCAATACGTGTAATAATTAAATAATGGAAAAAGTTATTTATGTTTGTTTATTTGATAGGAATGTAAATATCTATATTATTAGTTCCCCGCTCCTTTACTCACGAACTACATTTATATGTTAAATATCATAACAGGTGTAGATGTTTTAAGACCCCCGGTTATATATCTGCAGCCAGGGAGAAATCTTTGTATGTCTGGATTATAAGAATAAATGAATTATTTGTAAATTATATTGGAAGTTCTGTAGATAGGATTAGTATAATTAAAAATATAAACGACAAAAGGGTGTCATTTAAAATCCCTCTGAGTTTTTTAAATAGTCAGAAATCATAATATAAATCTTCCCTCTGCCTCTGATGAACCAACTCACTTTAACAAAATCTGCATAAGTGTGACAATGGTAAATGAGTTACGAGGTTCTGTGACAAGAGTAACTCGCCTAGGCATGAAAATCTAAGTCTCCGCTGAATAGAGAGGAAAGTAGAAATTGGAGGAGTAATTTTCTCTACCCTTCTTTTAGTCCCTCAATCAGGTAAAGATATATAGATAAAATACATAGTTATACAAGTTCCCATATAATTTCTTTTATGCTTAATGATAATATATATATATATATATATATATATATATATATATATATATATATATATATATATATATATATATTATATATATATATATATATATATATATATATATATATATAAATATAGATAGGATTAACCTTTAGAATAGCTATTCGGTATAATATAGGTTATATATGTATAAATAATTACATATATATATATATATATATATATATTATATATAATATATATATTATATAATATATATATATATATATATATATATATATATAATATATATATTAAGGGAAGTAACATTCCGTAGTATAAGGGTCATCCGTATTTCTAGACCATTCTACAAATATTGGTGATCCTGGAATTACTCTCCCTTACATATATATATATATATATATATATATATATATATATATATATGTATATATATATGCATTATAGTATATATATATATATATTATATATATACTATATATAATATATAATATATATATAAATATATATATAATATATATATATATATATTATATAATATTATATATATAATATATATATATTGTATATATATATTATAATATATATATATATATATATATTATATTATAATATATATAATATATATATATATATATATATATATATATATATTATATATATGAGGATTTTAGTTGAAACTTTTACCGTCCAGAATCATAAGCTAAGTTTTAGTTTGATTTTTATGTTCTTTTAAATATTAATTTGATATACTATAGGATTTTAGCTTTGGTTCTTTTAATTACATTGGATAACGTAAATTTTTTTTTAGATTTTAATATAATATTCCACAAGCAAGTTTACCATCACCTTAGGTATACTTTTATTTTTTTTTTTCTAACATTAGTTTTAGTTATCCGTGTGTGTGTGTGTTGTGTCTGTGTCTGATGTGTGTGGGTGTGTGTGTGTTGTGTGTGTGTGTGTGGATTTGATGGTGAACTTAGAAATTTTTTTTAAACTATAGACTTATTGCGTTTTGTTTGTGTGAGAGGCTGATCGAATGACTGTCGAATAGTGATGGGGGGTTGGCGCAACGGGTGTTTTCTATTGACTTTGCTAACGTTCGCGGTCTGCGTGCTAATCACGAATCTGTGGAATATCACCTTCTCTAAACTCTCACCTAACATTTTTTTTTGTCTGAGATTCAGCATTCCCAGGAACATCTCTTTAACTACAATTAATATCTCTAACTACAATTTATTCTATAATTAAATCTGAAGATTGAAATTTGTGCCTATATAAACATTAACAGTCCTGTAACACGTCTCGAAAAATCTTGAATCCCCTAATTTCGATGTTCTGTGGCTTAAAATCTATCTTTCTAGGACCAAAATATTTCTTATATTTCTGTTACATTCTCCCAACAGAACAAATTTCAATTAATTTTTTAATACCATCTTACTTACTTCTCATGAAGCCAGTTGCTTCTTTCCACCAAATGCTGAGATCCTCTATTTAGGGGATTTCAACGTATTTACCACACTGCAGTGGTTGGGCTCTTTCATACTGATGCAGGAGGGGAGGGAAGCCATATCATTCAGAATATTAATGATCAGGAACAATCAATTAAGGAGCATGTATATATCCAGGATCGCCCTAACCAAATCTTGAATGCTCTTAAAATATGTTTCATCACTAGTTTTTCTTGAAATAAATACACCATTTCTCCTCCTATTGGTAAACTCTGACCACAATCTTGTAGCCTTAATTATAATACTTTCTCCAGCCAGTTCCACCATGCCCTAAACGTATTTCTGGCACTTTAAATCGGGCTACTTGGGGGAATTGCGTTTGTTTTTTGGCTTAACTACTCTTGCGAATGAATCTAGCCTTCTGGCTCGGGGGATGCTTCAGTGGCTGGTGAAAGGGTGTGAACCATTATTCAGTAATGAAATAACAAGTTTCATCCGATCTTCAACTAAATCTTTTTTCTCCCCAAAATTTCATTGGTTCGATGGAAACTTGTCTCGGGCCCATTCAGAGAGAGACATTTGCGTACGGGCATGGAAAAACTTTCATTCTCCTATTACTCTTACTAATTTCATTTCTGCTCGGAATCGTTGCAGGAGAATATTCGACAGGCTAAGCGTTACTTTCACCAAATAAAAGTGTGAACTAACTTCTTTAAGTATCCTACTAACAAAATATTCTAGTGTCTTGTCAAAACTATTCTAGAACAACATCTTGTAAATCTGCCTTTCCTCCCCTTATTCGCTTGACAGATATGTAGCAACTCTCCTTTTAAAAAAGGCAACCTCTCTGGTCTCCTTTTTCATCTAATACCACCCTAGAGGATTCTGGCATCCCTCCTCCTTACTCCTTCTCCTCTTAGGTTTCCCATGTCTTTACCTGTGATTACACATGATGTGTGCATGGGATCCTGAGAACTATGAACGCCAGGAAAGGCTAGTGGCCCGGATGCATTCCCCCGTGTTTTTGAGGGAGTGTCTTCTGACGCTTGGGCGCCTGTCCTTCGCTTCAACTCTACTCTCTATTTTCTTAATACTAATACATTTCCTCAGTGCAGGAAGCGCGCATATGTTCAGCCGATTCCAAAAAAGGGTAGCCGCTCTGATCCTTCTAACTATCGCCCTATAGCTCTCACTTGTATTTTATTAAAAAATTTTAAAACTCTTCTTAACTCTCATTTCCTTGGATCATCTGGAGTCTCATTTCCCTTTCTTTCAGATCTTCAGTATGGCTTTCGTCGCTCGAGGTCAACTGGTTGACAATACTGTGCTATTCTAACCTGATTTTAGTCTTCTGCCCTGAGGGGACCATGGGAGTCTTGCCTTGTGTCGCTTACATATCCAAAGCTTTGGACGGGGCAGCGTCACTGCCCTCTTAAGCTCCCTTCCTTTGGGGTTTCCCCTTCTCTTTGCTTACTCTTGTCTAGTTTTCTCTCCGATCGCTCCAATATCAGCACTCGTTGATGGAGAGACCTCTTCCTGCTTTCCTGTTAATTGTGGTGTTCCGCAAGGTTCTGTTTTATCTTCAACGATCTCCTCAGCTGTACTTCCAACTCTGTTCACTTCTTATGACGATGAACCCTCCAATCTTCTACTCACTTCAAATCTTGCTCCCTCTTTTGCTTTCTAGATTTGCCCTGCCTTCAGCTTTCCGTTCTATTCATTGTCGATCTGGATGCGCGTTTCGTGTGGGTCACCGCCAACCTTGTAAAAATTCAACTCTTTAAAAACTCAACTTCTCTACATCTCCCTCTCAAAACACCTCCCCTTTCCTATTTCTTTCGACGGCTCTAACGTCTCTCCTGTGAATAACAAACATTCTTGGTCTTAACATAAACCTCATATTTCAATGGTTGCTAAGGTTGGCCTCAAAGAAACTGGGAGTTATTTCAGGCGCGAATTTTTTTCCTCTGCACAGCTGCTCCAGATATATCCTTGTAATGGATTACTGTTCTCACATTTGGGGGTGCTCCGGCTCCACCCTTTCTATTGGATAGGGTTGAGTCTAAAGCTAAGAGACAATAAACTGTCCCCTCTTTTCAAACCTTCGTGACCTCATTCTCTGCACGCAGACGTTGGCGCACATCTCTATTCCATAGGTATACAACGGGAGAATGCTCAGGGGAGTTGGCCGCTCGCAATTCAACCTATATGCGTCGCCCCTCGCAATACAATGGGTTACCATGCTCTCGCAGAATTTTGGTGATATTGAGAACCCAGACTTTGTTTCGTTGTGGCTGCCTCTTTCTTTCCAGGCTACTTCTGTTCTGTGGAACTCCTGCCTTCATTCTGTTTTTCCAACTATAACTTAATCTATCCGGCTCTTTTAAAGCTCACGCCTGCGATTACCTGAGAAATTTGCCTTAGCTGGGATTGGGTTGTTTTTTCATGTGTATTTTCCGCCCCCCTTGAAAAAGGTCTAGGGCCCATGAGTGGGTGGATAACTGTAAATATATATATATATTATATATATACTATATAATATATATATAATAATATATTTATTATATATATATATATATCTATAATATATTATTATATTATATTATATACATATATATATATATAATATATTATTGGGACAACTTGCTGACCCATTAGCAATGATTTCCAAATTGGATGGTATATAATAAGTTTATATATATATATATATATATATAATATATATATAATAATATATATAT
>JABUQX010010197.1:0-2500 GCA_015478945.1 Trachelipus rathkii | reverse complement strand
TAAGATGTTAGAATTTCGTAAACTTTCGGTCCTTAATTTTCTGGACCCTCTTTCAGACGTTGTTATTTGAAAACTAAATAAAAATTATAAAAATTTTGTAAGATTAGGTAAAACAGTTGAAATATAAAAAGTAGTTTAAATTTAAGTAAATTTTGCTTTTATAATTTTTAAAAATGGTGTGGTGGTAAGAATGTTGTTAAGTGTGGGATTGAACGTATATTCTCCTTTTTGTAAGTTAAAATTAGGAAAGTTTTGTATACATAGTGATTCTAGGTGAATGTAGGGTTTAAACGACAAAATTTGAAGATGGGGCACGTATCTTTTATGGTACTTTATAAAATTTTTATCCAGTTAATTATATATTATATATAATTTAAGTCACTTCACACTATCTTAAGTAATTATATATATATATATTATATATATTATATATATTATATATATTATATATATATATATATATATATATATATATATATATATATATATATATATATATATATATATATATATATATATATATATATTCTAAGTTTTTATTTTTATTTTTTTATATATATAATTTTTGGGAGTATTTTTTTTTTTTTAAAATCCCCCCATCCACGCGAGCGTAGAGAGAGGGGCACCCTGCTTTAGCAGGGGACGGGGGGATGATATAGATGATATAGAAGGCCCCACCCCAGATAAGAAATAAAATATATATAAAATATATGGTCAGAGTGTCTAAAGCTGATATCATGTAACTAGAGAACGGCAGCACCTACAGTAAAACAAATTATATATTTAGAATCAGCGGAAAATTTAAAGTTTTTTTTTTTATTCTTCGGAAATATTTAAAAAAAAAAATTATTATCCCCATTTAGGGGGCTTGAGCCGATGGGGGACAGAGGGGCCCCTTCGTCCACCGGGAGACCAAGAGACTCCAACTCCTGCCATCTTTGCGGTTTACCCTATGGTATTCCTTTTGTTAAAAAAAGAATAATTTTACTTCCCTTTACACTTTGGTACTACTTTAACTAAAGGAATACCATAGGGTAAAACGCAAAGATGGCAGGAGTCGGGGTCTCTCGGCCTCCCGGTGGACTTCGTCCCCCTCTGTCCCCCGTCGACTCGAGCCCCCCTAAATGGGGAAAATAAAAAATTTTTTTTTTAAATATTTCCGACGAATGAAAAAAAATAAAAATAAATAAATAAATAAATAAATAAATAAATAAATAAACACCCCTCCTTAAAATGTTCCGCTGATTCCAAATATATAATTTGTTTTACTGTAGGTGCTGCCATTCTCTAGTTACATGATGTCAGCTTTGGACACTCTGAATATATATATATATATATATATATATATATATATATATATATATATATATATATATATATATATATATATATATATATATATATATATATATATATATATTTCTGTTATATATACATATATTATATAATATATATAATATTTAAGTTTTATTATATATATTATATTATATATATATATATTGTTTTAAATATATATATATTATATATATATATATATATATATATATATATATATATATATATATACACTTAAGGTGACCGCAGTGATAGGGAGGAGAAAATTATTTCCCAAATTTTGTCAACGGGAACCCCACAAAATGATCGGTCTTTGCAGATTTTTCGGTAGCCAAAGTTTGAGCACGATTGAAGCATAACCCGTGCCGCTGGGCGTTCAAAGTTTCAAAAAAAAACTCGAATTTTTGGGCCGTATCTCTGAAACTTCTCATTATTTTCTCATGATTTATGTCTCAAATCATAGGCAATATTGTTCTAAGTAACTTATATTATATACATATTTGTTGCTACTTATAGTCGAACCGAGCTATAACATCCTTTGTCATCAAAAACGTAACTAGGAACCTCTATTAATGAACTTATGATATGAGAATTATTTAATATTTTTCAAAGTTTGAAATTAATTATGATGGAATAAAATGACAATGTTTTTGTTTTTACATATTCCAATGTATTTTAATAAGAAAAGAGTGACATTGCATCGTTTGCATTCTTTAAGAAGGATAAAATAATGAATAATCTATTCTAAAGGTTTGCTCAAAGATTTTTGAAACATCAGGATACAACTTTCGGCATTTGTGTACTACCTGTAAAACATATTGTTTCTGCTCCTCATCTTTAGTGAGGAGGTTATTAAAGTCTGTAATTAATTTCACTCCTCGTTCTGCCACATCATTAACGACCTTTAGTGACTTCACAATCCCCAATCCTTCCTTAAAATGTATATTTTCAGGCCAGTTACTGGGGGGTTCTCTGAGAAAATCTGCGTTGATCTGGAAACTCTCAAAGAAATTCATGGTCCCCTTGGTAATTAAACAAGATAACAATCAATTTAAGTGGTAACGGACATGATTAAAAAATATATAGAACCTTTTACGTTTTACTACTCCGTCAGTTTTAATTTTTTTAACTAAAAACCGCAAAAATGGCAGGAGTCGGGGTCTCT
>JABUQX010010196.1:0-22300 GCA_015478945.1 Trachelipus rathkii | reverse complement strand
TATTATAAATGTTATTATAAAATTCACATTACTGATTGAATTTAACAACAAAAGAGCTTTCTGTGATAATTCACCAGGACCCATTTCTCTTATTTCTTACCAATAGAACGCAATTGTACAAGAAGCGTCATCTATTAAAAAAAGGACAAACCGCTTCATGCCGTTCACACCATCTGGCTCTCGCACGCTCTTTTTGATCCTATGCTTATTTTGGTTACTAGCAGAACTCTTTTATTTTTATCTATCCAGAAGTTTGTGCCGCTTTGGACTCGATCGAAAAAAAGCGCGCATATCCAAGAGATTTAATCCTTAAGACGTTTTCGAATTGTATTGAAATGTTCTAGCAAGAGTCTGAGAGATATAGATTTAAACAATTCCGAATAATAACAGATTGCACTCCCGGAATTCGCCTCTCATAAAGAGGCTCCATCATATCCTTTGGCCTCTTAAAATTTCGATTTTAAACCAAAAGTCATCCATCTCTCCAAAGATACATGTGCCAATGCATTTCCTTAGATATCATAAACCGGAACAAATGCATAAAATAATCCTACTCTTAAAGTAAAAAAGACTCATCACCTCCAGTCACCACCCAAATCGTGATACCTCATACAACAAATTTGAAAAGCTATTCATTATTTTTTAAAAATCGTTTGTTCATGCTTGAAAAAAAAATTGTTTAAACTTTCTTCCACATTTTCCTTGTATAACCCTGAACCTAAATAGACTTGTATATCTCATCTGTACCCCTCGCACTCGTATAGCATTGAATTTTGACAGGATAGAAGTAATCAGTTCTTCAAAATCCTGTCACCCTCCATTTGTCTCGATAATCCTAAGAAATGGCTCTTTTCTAAAAATTATAACATCATTTCAGCTGCCGAGTTGATAAATCAATACTCCAGATCACTTCAGCTTCGTTTAATGCAAGACCTGCCTGTCCACATAAACGATATTTTTTCAATAATTGTTTTAGTTTTACTCTATTTTCCTTCACATTTGTTTTTCTTATTTTGAGTGTCCATTTGTTTGTCATGCTATTCGATTTTTTCTGATCTCCCTCAAAGTATATAACTATAGTATATATAACAATATAATAAGTATATACTGTATACTATATAATAGTATAATACTATTATAGTATAAAAATACTAATAATATATATGTATATAATATATATATATATATAATATATATAATATATAATATATTTATATATTATATCAGTTTGTAGTTTGTTTTCCTGCCCTGAAAAAAATTTCACTGTCGAAAATTCGGGGGCTGCAGCCCCCTCAGCCCCCCCCTCGCTACGCCCCTGGGTAAACTACTTGCAATCATGATAGAAAAGAACTTTAGACTCATTGTACAAACTACTTCTACCACCTAATAACTACCTAATAACTACTTACAATATGTTTAAAGTATTTTTTAACTTCTTGGTTAAACTAATTGCAATCATGATAGATGATAGAACTTTAGACTCATTGTACAAATTACTTCTACCACCTAATGTAGAAGCATTCATAATTACTTACAGAATGTTAAAAGTATTTTTTGACATTTCTGCTATTATGATTACGGGCTAAATGATACAGTTGTCAAGTATAATTGTCAATTAATGATACAGTTGTTATTCATACTATTATGTTTACGAGCTAAATGATACGGTTGTCAAGTTTATTTTGTCAATTAATAATACAGTTGTCATTTCTGTTATTATGATTACGGGCTAAATGATACAGTTTTCAAGCCTACAGTTGTTAATTAATAATATACTTTGCCATTTCTACTATTATGATACAGTTATTATTACTGTTAAAGCTACAGTCTTAATGATAGTTGTCTTTCTACTGTTATGATTACAAGATTAATGATACAGTTGTTATTTCTACCCTGTAGTTATAGGTTTAAATGCAAGTTGCTATTACTACCGTTATAGTTACAGGTTTACAGAAAAAGAATGAAAGATATAGTAGCCGTTCTATTAGATACAGTTATAACAGACTGTTAAGAAAGACTACATTTACAGGTGTACAGTTGTAATAAAGTTTATTAGATACAGTTTAAAAATATAGTTGCTATAAAGTTTACTATAGTAAAGTTAATATAAAGTTTATTTAAATTTATATAAAGTTTATATAAAGTTTATATAAAAATTACATAAAGTTTATGTAAAGTTTAAATAAAGTTTATGTAAAGTTTATATAAAGATTATGTAAAGTTTATGTAAAGCTTTATATAAAGCGGCTCTGCTCCCAGTTTATGTAAAGTTTTTCTGTAAAATGGCAAACTTTTGTCCTATATAAAGTTTATGTAAAGTTTATGTAAAGTTTGTGTAAAGTTTATGTAAAGTTTATGTAAAGTTTATGTAAAGTTTATATAAAGTTTACATAAAGTTTATATAAAGTTTATATAAAGCTTATATAAAGTTTGTGTAAAGTTTATATAAAGTTTAAATAAAGTTTATAGTAAGGAAAAAAAAATTTAACTTTAAAAAAAAACTTAATGTCAAGTTTATGTAAAGTTTATAAAAAGTTTATGTAAAGTTTATGTAATGTTTATAGACATTTACCCCTCCCCCTTATTTCTTTATCCCCCATCGCTTTACCCCCACCACCATTAGCTATCGCTCCAGTTGCCATGTCTCCATTGGTTTACCCTACCCCCCTTTCGTTGTTGCCATGACTACATCATTAGTAACCTTATGTAAAGTTTATATAAAGTTTATATAAAGTTTACGTAAAGTTTACGTAAAGTTCAGCTATATAAAAGTTTATATAAAGTTTATATAAAGTTCTCTATATAAAGTTTATATAAAGTTATTATAAAGTCTTTATATACAAGTTATATAAAGTTTATATACAAGTTATAAAAACAGTTGATATTATAAAGTTTCTTATGTAAAGTTTAAGCGAAAGTTTATGTAAAGTTCCTTATGCATAATGGGTTCTTATGTAAAGTTTATTTAATATAAAGTTTTAATATAAAGTTTATATAAAGTTTATGTAAAGTTTATGTAAAGTTTATGTAAAGTTTATATAAAGTTTATGTAAAGTTTATGTAAAGTTTATGTAAAGTTTATATAAAGTTTATATAAAGTTTATATAAAGTTTATAAAAAAAGTTTATATAAAGTTATATAAAGTTTAACATAAAAGCTTTAGTAAAGTTTATGATAAAGTTAATATAAAGTTATATATAGTTTTTTATATAAAGTTTATTATAAAGTTTTATGTAAAGTTAAATATAAAGCTTGTATTCGTAAAGCTTGCCTATGCTAAAGTTGTGTTATATAAAAAGTTTATTATAGTAAAGTTTGATAAAGTTTGTATGTAAAGTTTGTATGTAAAGTTTGTATGTAAAGTTTGTATGTAAAGTTTGTATGTAAAGGTTGTATGTAAAGTTTATATAAAGTTTATATAAAGTTTATATAAAGTTTATATAAAGTTTATATAAAGTTTATATAAAGTTCACATAAAGTTTATGTAAAGACAGTTTATAATAATAGTTTATAATATAACAGTTTATAGAAAGTTTATATAAAAGTTATGTAAAGTTTTATCTAAAAATTATGTAAAGTTTATGTAAAGTTTATATAAAAGTTTATGTAAAGTTGGTGTAAAGTTTATGTACAACACAGTCTGTGGATATAAAGTTTATATAAAGTTTATATAAAGTTCATTATAAAGTTCATATATAAAGGAGCATCACCAGTATCAAAAATGATGGACTATGTTTCGTATATCAAAGTTTATACAAATCTTCTTATATAAAGTTCATATAAAAATATAGTGAAAGTTTATGTTAAAGTTTATATCAAAAATTTATGTTAAAGTTTATGGTAAAAGATATAAGAGCATGTTCTATGCAAAAGTTTATTATAAAGTTTTATATGTATATACTATAAAGTTTTAATATAAAGTTTATATACAGTGAAGTGTACATAAAGTTTATGTAACAGTTTATTTAAAGTTTATGTAAAGTTTTATTGATAAAGTTATTATAAACTTTATGACAAGGTTTTATGTTACAAAATTACTGAACAGTTTATGTAAAGTTTATGAATGTTTGTATGTTTAAGTTTATGTTAAAGCTTATAGTAAAATTATGTTAAAGTTTATATCTCTAAAGTGTCGATTTCTGAGTTTTTAGAAAAGTTAAATACAAGTCTTATCTATAAAAACTTATATAAAGTTATTGATCTAAGTTTATACAACGCTTATTATTAAGTTTATAAAGTTTGCCGCTATATAAAGTTATATGTTAAGACGTTACTATATAAAAGGTTGTACTAAAAGTTTATTGTAAAGCTATATAAAAGTATTAGTATAAAGTAAGTGATGCATAAACCAAAGTTTTTATGTAAAGTTTAAATAAAAGTTTATGTAAAGTTTTATATAAAGTTCTATATTAAAGTTTATAAAAGTTTATATATAAAGTTTAGTATTAAAGTTTAATGTAAAGTTCTATATAAACGTTTTATGCTAAAAGTTTATGTGTTAAAGGTTGGTATACTAACGTTTATGTACAGTTTTGTCAAAGTTTAATGTAAAGTTTGGATATATACTTATTTCGCATATATAAAGCTTTTAGATAAAGCTGTCTATTATTAAAGTTTATAGTGAAATTTCTGTAAAGTTTATGTTAAAGTTTATAATAAATTTAGTTATTTAAAGTCTTATATAAGTTTTATAATAAATATATGTTATATAAAGTTTATATAAAAAGTTTAGTTAAGTGTTTATTACAAGTTGATAGCATAAAGTTTACTATAAAGTTTACTAAAACAGCTTATTATAACAGCTTATATAAAAGAGTCTTATACTTAAATAATTTATTCGTAAAAGTTAATGTAAAAACGTTAATATATTCTATGTGTTACAAGTTTATGTAAAGTTTATGAGAAAGAGTTTATGCAAGTAGTTTTATATATAGTTTATATAAAGTATTATTATAAAAGGCCTAGGATAAAAGAACAAGGAACCTTTTATATAAACTTTAATATAAAGTTTTGTAAGTTCTATCGCTAAAGCTTAGTATAAAGGTTTATGTAAAGTTGTATGTAAACAGTTTATATAAAGTTAATATGTAAAGTTTATTCAAGTACAACATGTTATGTAATGTCTTACGTAACAGGTTTATGTTAAAAAGTTTGTGTAAAAAGTATATTAAAAAAAATGTTTGTGAAGAATATGTAAAGTTTATTTAAAACATTAATATTCATTAACATCCTAAATGTTTATATAAAGTTCTATATATAAGTTCATATATTAAAGTTTACTATAGAAGTTTATATAAAGATTAAATAAAGTTTTATATAAGTTTATGTAAAATTTAAGTCAAAGAATATTTTCTGCTAAAGTTTATATGTGAAAGTTATGTAAAGTTCTATTTAATTAAAGTTTATGTAAAAGAGTGTATATAAAGTTGTATATAAAGTTTATGTAAAGTTTATGCTGTAAAGTTTTATGTCATAAAGTGTAATATGTAGGTTATAATTAAAGCTTTATGTAAGTATTATGTAAAGCTTTATGTATAAGTTTTAAATAAAGTTTAATATAAAGGTTTACTGTTAATTTATATAAGTTTAAATAACGAGTTTTTAGATAAAAAGTTTATGCCAAAAGTCTTATAATATAAAGATTTGTATTAAAAGGTTCCTATATAAAGTCTTATATCAAAGCTTTAATAAAGGTTGTATTGTTAAAATGTTTATGATTTTAGTTTATGAAAGTTTTTAGTGTAAGATTATATAAAGTTTATTTAAATTCATATATAAAGTTTATTGTAAAGTTTATGTAAAGTTTATGTAAGTTTATATAAAGCTTTATAGTCAGTTTATGTAAAGTTTACTGCTAAAGTTTTCATGTAAACCGTCATGTAACTCTATATACAAGCATTTTATATACACAGTTCACTATTGTAAAAGTTTGTTAATGTAAAGTTTATGCTAAAATTTATGTAAAGTTTTATGGTTAAAGTTTATGTAATGTTTATGTAAAGTTTTAGCTGTCAATTAAGGTCTGTAAGTTTATATATAGCTTAGGTAAAGTTTATGTAAAAGATTAATATAAAGTTATATATAATTTATTTAGTGCAAAGCTTTAAAAATAGTTATAAGGTGTAAAGTTTATAAAAGTTTATGTAAAGTTTATATAAAGTTGTATAAAGTTTATGTTAAGTTATTGTAAAGCTTATATGTAAAGTCTTTGCTGTCCAAAGCTTTATGATATGTCTTATTGTAAAGTTAATATGTAGTAAACAGTTTCATCATAAAGTATAAAGCTAATAAACACACCAAACACCATAAAGAACAATTTGGCATTCTCAAATCTGCTGCAAAAGCAGTAACCGATTCTAACTAGCTACCACCCACCTTCTATATCCCAGTTTATTAGGTAAACTCAATGTATCCCACCACAAAATATAAATTAAAAGTAAAATAAATATGAGCATAGATATTAAAGTTACATAATATTATTGTATGTAAAGTTTTATGTATAACTTATTTTAAGGTTATATATAAGGTTATGTATACTTTCAAAAACTGTGATTATAAAAAGTTTGATGTTTAATAGTCTATATGTTAAGTTATGTAAAGTTTATTTAAATTTTAATAAAGGTTTATGTAAAGTTTTTATATAAAGTTTATATAAAGTTCTCTCTCTCAAAGTTTATATACTCTCTATATAAAGTTCTAGGTGATAAAAGTTTTATATAAAGTTTATATAAAATTTATTTATAAAGTTTATGTAAAGTTTAAGCAAGTTTAAGTAACAGCTTTATGTAAAGGATAAGAGTTTATATATTAAAGTTTATAGCTAAAGATTTATGATAAACGTCTAATAAAGTTATATGTAAATTTTACTAAAAGTTTAAGTGAATGCAAATTTAATTTTTGTATCTTAAGTTTTATGTATTTTTATTTTGCTGGCCAATATTAAACTTTTATATTTAATGTTTTTGTGTAAAGTTTATGTAAAGCTTTATGTAAAGTTTAATATAAAAAGTTTAAAAGTTTATATAAAGATAAATAGTTTTAATATAGAAGTTTATATAAATGTTTATGTAAAGTTTATGTAAAGTTTATATTAAAGTTTCACCATAAAAGGGTTTAATGTAAAGTTTATTGGTTAAAAGTTTAATGTAAAGTTGAATATAAAGTTTATGTAAAGGGGGATTCCTATATAAAGTTTATATAACAGTTTATGATAAAGTTTATTATAAAGTTTATATAAAGGGTTAAAATAACAAAGTTTATATAAAGTTAATATAAAAGTTTATTATAAGTTTTATAAAGTTTATATAAAGTTTATATAAAGTCTATGTAAATTTTATATAAAATCTAAGGCATAAAAAGCTTTATAAAAAGTGAGGAGGAAAAATTATATATAAAGCTTTATTTAAAGTTATGTAAAGTTTATGTTGAAGTTGATTTTGAATTTTAATTTAAAATTGATGTAAAGCTTATGTAACCAGTTGTAAAAGTTTTTATTTTTTGAAATGAATCTATCAAAGTAATGGAAATTTTCACTGCTAAGTTTATAAAACCTTTGTTATTGAGGTCTATATAAACTTTATATCACTTTATTATATAAACGTTTATGTTAAAGTTTATGTTAAAGTTTATATAAACAGCTATTAAAAGTTTATATAAACTTTATGTGTAAAGTTTTATGTAAAGTTTAGATAATTAGTGGCTTATTGTTAACTCAGTTTATGTTAAGTTTTATGAATGTATTTATTGTTAAAGTTTATGTATATAGTTTACTGTAAATTTAATGTAAAGTTGGTATGTGTTAAAGGTTATGTAAAGTTTATGTAAAGGTCATATAAAGTTAAAATTAAAGTGTTTCATGTAAATTGTTTATATACCAGTTTATATTTTGTAATATCTTAAAATTTATGTAAAGACTTATATAAATTTATATATAGTTCTATATTAAAGTATATTAATGTCATTGTTTATAAAAGTTTATTAATAAAGTTTACATAGTTTATGTTTAATAATTAAGGTTTAAAGAAAAGTTTTATGTATAAGTGTTTATATAAAGTTTATGTAATTAATAATAAAGTTTATGTAAGGTTTATTATGTAGTTTGTGTAAAGTTAATGTAAAGTTTATCGATTAGTTTATATTAAAATTCTCTAATATGTAAAGGTTTATGTAAAGTTTAGAAATAGTTTATAATTAACATTTATGTAAAGTTTACTTGTAAGTTTATTTTTTCCATTGTTGTAATGTAATGTTATTATGACTTAAGTGATAATGTAAAGTGTGTGATATAATAGTTTATGCAAAAGTTTAAGTTAAAAGTTTAAGTAAAAGTTTATATAAAGTTTATATTTAAAGTTTATATAAACTCTATATTAAATTTTATATAAAGGTAATGTAAAAACTTTTATGTAAAGTTTATATAAAGTTTTATGTAAAGTTTATGTATATAAGTTTTATATAAAGGTTTATGTAAAGTTTATGCTAAAGTTCTATATAAAGTTATATAAAGTTTATTATTTAAAGTTTATGTAAAGTGTATGTTACCAATTTTATGTAAGTTTATATAACATGTCTTATGTTAAAGTATATGTAAAGTTTATAAAAAGTTTCTATCAATAAAGCTTTATGTAAAGTTTATATAATAAAGTTTATATGTAGTCTTTGTAAAAGTGTACATAAATTTAGGTTTATAAAATTAATATTAATATAAAGTGTTTATTATAAAGTGTTTATATTAATAGTTTAAAATAAAGTTCATTTATAAAGTATATCAAGTTTAAATAAAGTTTACCCATAATAGTCTTATGTAAAGGTAAAAAGTCTCATATGCTTCCGAAGGATTTCTTATATTTACATCTCACAGTGAATGAAGTCTTGTGACAATTCTTAATAGTGACAAGTGTTATTGTTTATTTGATTCTGTGTTATTCTTTTAGTTTTCTCGATTGGGCTAAAGTTATTATAAAAGTTTTGTATTTTATTTTTTCAAAAAGTTTATTTATACAGTTTATGTAAAAGTTTTTAAGTAAAGTTTAATGTATTAAAGTTTATGCTAGAAGTTTATTGTTAAGTTTATCCGTAAAGTTTATGAATTAGTTTATATAACAGTTTATAAAAAGTTTATATTAAAGTTTATATTAATTTGAAGTTTATATAAAGTTTAATTATACACAGTTACATTAAAGTCTTTAAGCAAAGTTTAAGTAAAGTTGTATGTAAAGTTTATATCAAAGTTTATATAAACTTTACTTAAAACTTTATGTAAAAATTATGTAAAGTTTATGTAACAGTTTACAGTTAAAACTTATTGTAAGTTTATGTAAAGCTTTATTTGTAAAGTTTATTTGTAAAAGCTTCTATATAAGTATATAAAGTTTATATAAAGTTTTATATAAAGTTTATATTAAAGTTCTATATTAAAGTTTATGTAAGTTGTGTTATAAAGTTCTATATAAAGTTTAATAACAGTCTATATTATCAAGAGTGTATTAAAAAGTTTATATAAAGTTTATGTAAAGTTTATATAAAGTTTATATAAAGTTTATGTAAAGTTTATATAAAGTTTATATAAAGTTTATATAAAGGTTTATGTAGTTTTTTATATAAAATTTTTCTATATAAAGTTTTTATAAAGTTTATATAAAATTTTAATAAATGGTAATTATACAAGTTTATGATAAAGGTTTATATAAAGTTATATAAAGTTTATATAAAGTTTAAGTAAAGTTTAGATAAAGTTTTTGCCAAAAGTTTTAGTGGTATAAATTTATATTGATAAGTTTATTATTAAAAGTATTTTATTAAAAAGTTATATAAAGTTTATTTTAAAAGTTTATGCTAAAGTTAATGTGAAGTTTATATAAAGTTGCTATGTCTAAAGGTTTATACTAAAGTTAGAAAGTTCTATGTAAAGTTGTTATATAAGGGGTTTATGCTAAAGTGTTTTTATTTTAAAACTTTTATATAAAGTTTTGTAAAGTTTTTTATATAAAGTTTTTATATAATTTATTTTATATAAACTTTATGTTAAGTTTATGTAAAGTTTATGTAAAGTTTGTGTAAAGTTTATGTAATGTTTATAAAGTTTATGTAATGCTAGTTTAAGTTTATATAAAATTTATGTAAATGTTTATATAAAGTTTTCAATAAAGTTTATATAAAGTTTATATAAAGTTTATATGAGAAATTTTATTATAAAATTTATTATAAAGTTATATAAAGTTTTACGGATTTATTATTTAAAGTTTTATTGTAAGTTAATTTGAAATGTTTTATAATAAGATTATGTAAAGTTATATATATAATAGTTTATAAAAAGTTATGTAAAGTTTATGTATTAAAGTTTATGTAAAAGTTTATTTAAAGTTTATATAAAGTTTATGTAAAGTTTATTATAAAGTTGCTATATAAAAGTTTATATAAAGTTTATATAAAGCTTTATATAAAGTTTATATAAAGTTTATATAAGTTCTATATAAAGTTTTTATTATAAAGTTTATGTAAAGTTGTGTAAGCAAAGTTTAAGTAAAGTTTATGTAAAGTTTATGTAGAGTTTATACAAAAGTTTATGTGATAAAGTTATGTTAATATGTTTTATAAAAAAGTTTATGTTAAAGCATTTATATAAAGTTTTATGTAGGGGTTTATGTATAAGTTTTTTGTAAAGTTTATGTAAAGTTTATTAAAGTTGGTCTATGGTATATAGCGTTTATTGTACAAGGTTTATGTAAAGTTTTATGTAAAGTTTATGGTAAAGTTATATTATAAAGTTTAATTTAAAGTTTTATATAAAGTTTATCTATAAACAGTTAATATAAAGTTTATATAGAGTTTAGTTTTTTTAAAGTTTTTGGTCTTTGCCTAAGTGCGTTTTCTGTTAACATAGATTGAGTCTTGTGGGAAAGTTTACGTAACTATCGTGTTAAACAGTTAATATAACAGTTTATTAGAAGATTATATAAAACCTTGAAACAACAATCTTCATTGTTAGCTAAAGTTTATCAATAAAGTTTTATAAACAAGTTATAATAAAGTTAATATAAAGTTTGGTTATATAAAGTTTTTATAAGGAGGGTATTATATAAAGTTTATAATCAAAGTTGTATGTAAATCAATATATGAAAGAAATGAGTATATTTTCTATAAAAAGAGGTTTTTTATATAAAGTTTTATATATAAAGTTTTATTTAAAGTTTCTGATAAAGAATAGATTTTTAATTGCAGTTTTATTTAAAGTTTATGGACCCGCTTCATGTCATGTGACTTGAAAGTCAAAGGTTTATGTAAAGTTTATGCAAAGTTTTAAAAAAGTTTATATAAGTTGGGTGTAGGTCAAAGTTAATTCATTTATTTTTCTTTTAAAGTTTATATAAATTTTTATATATTTTTATAAACTTTTATAATTTAAACCTTTATATTAAAGTTCTCATGTGAAAGCTGGTTATGGTAAAGTTTCCTATTACTAGATAGTTAATGTAAGAGTTTATATAAACTTTATCGTAACAGTTTATAGTAATCGTTTAGATAACAGCTATTATTGTAAAGTTTGATCCGTATCTTATATTTGCTAACTTGTTATACCTGTAAAGTCTTATCGTCAAACATGTTGATTTGTTAAACTGTTTTCATAGTAATAAGTTATTGTTTATGTAATTTATGCGATTTTATTTGTAATTTAATTGTTTTAATCATTATTATTTTATAACATTAGTTTTATATTAAAGTTTTATGTTTACAATTTTATAATAAAGTTCGTATCATAAGTTAATATCCAGTTTATTCAGTAAAACCTATATCTTAAGGGTGCTTTCAGTTATTTCGTAAGTTCCGTTTATACGTAGTTGTTATTCATTATAAATAGTCTTCTATATAATATTATATATAAGCTTTAACATAAATATTTCCTAAAAGTTATTTTGTTATAAGTTAGAGTTTATATAAATGTTTATGTAACAGGTTTGCTATATAATACAGTTTCATGCTTTAAAAGTTAACTAGGTGAAATTTTTTATTGTAATAGTTATAAAATTTAAGTTGTTATTTGTAAACGAAGTGCTAGTCAGTAGAGTTGCAGAGTTTGTTATTTGTTAAGTTTTTAATATTAATTCAAATCTAAATTGATGTAACAAGTTACTGGTATAAGTAAAGTTTATTAGAACTAAATGGCTGTTATTTTCATGTTAAGCTATTTTTATCTCATTGTAAGTTCTACTGCTTAAGTCAATGATTATTAATGATCTGTAAAGGTTTTATGGTAAAGTTTCTACGGGTGGGTGTAATTGTGTTAATCTGTTAACGTCTTTATAGTATTATTATAGCTATAACAAGTTACTATGTGTCTGGCTCTCAAAGTTTTTATGCTAAGATGTTTACGGTTGTAAAGGTTACTTAGTATAATATTGCTACTTAGGTATTATAACTTAGTTTATATAACACTTGTATAATAAAGTTTCTATTATAATCACTATGTTTATGTTATATACTTGTGTTAAGTATACGATGTCTTTATCTGTAAAAGTTTACTTATAACTGCTCAGTCCTTTATGTTTCTAAACGGAGTTATTATAAAACTTTATGTAAAGGTTTATTCAGGTAAAGTTTTAGTTGAAAAATTTAAGGTAAAATAAGAGAAACAGTTTTAATTAAGATTATGTGTAAATGTTTTATCATTTAATGTAGTGTAAAGTTATTAAAAGTTTATCGTATAAAGTTTTATAATATGTAAACGAATAAGCCAACCGTTATATAAAGTTTTAATGTAAGATCATAACTTGAAGTATCCAATGTTTATATATAAGTTTATGATCTTATATTAAAAAAGTTTTATTACCTTAAAGTTATTCGTAAGTCGTCCTTATTTTGTAAAGATTTTATGTAAAGGTTTATATACAGTTTAATATAGTAAACTTTTTCGATACATTTTTATAAAATAAACAACCTAGTTTAGTACTAAAAGTTTATTGTAAAGTTATATTAATTAAATTGTTATTAATAGTTTATATAACAGGTTTCATTTTGTAAGAAAAAATATATAAATTATATAAAAGTTTATATAGATAGAGTTTTATTAGTTTATATGGTAGTTTATATAAGAGTTTATATTAGTTTATATGAACTAGGGTGTTCATTAGTTTTAAAACATAAAGTTTACGCTATAAAGTTTTATCTTGTTGACACTTTTTGGAATTTGTAGTTATTATATAAAGTTACATTATCACATAAGGTAATATTTTATTTGGTAAAGGTTAATATTAAGTCTATGTAAATGCTTTATATCAAAGTTATTTGTCTTGTAACTAGTTTACTATAAAATTTTATGTTAAATCTCAGTTTATGTAAAGTTTGTTATATAAAGTTCTATGTAAAGTATTTGAATGGTGGAGCAACAATCTATGTAATATAAGTTTATGTATAATGTTTATGTTTAAAGTTTATGTAATATTTATATATAAAGTTCTAGAAAAAATGTATAAAAATTATGTTTTTATATATAATTTATATTAAAGTTGTATTATAAGTCTTATTATTAAAGTTTACATAAAAATTTACTTGTATAAGTTTATATAACAGTTTATTGTAAAGATTATAAAAGTTTAGTATAAACTTTATGTAAAGTTTTATGTATTTTAAAAATTATGTAAAAGTTTTTACTGTTTAAACGTTTAGTTATGTAATTTCTTATTGTAAATGAGTTTTTACGATTTGTATAGAGTTTTATATGTTTAATAAGTTTTAAGTAATTTTTAAGTTATATAATTAGTTTATATAATTTAGTTTATTATAACTTAAAGTTGTTTTTAATATTTCTAAACTGGTTTATAGTCAACAGTTGCTTTATAATATTTAACAGGTTATATGGTAAAGTTGGTATTATCAACAGTTGTTATATTAACAAGTTGGTATTAACAGAGTTTTAATGTATATAAGGTTAGTTTATATAAAGTTACTTATATATAGTTCTATGTAAAGTTTTATGTAAATTTATATAAATGTATAACATAGTTATTTTAAAGTTTACTTATATAGGTTTAAATATAATGTTTTTTATTATAGTACGTTTATATAAAGTTTATATAATCAGTTTTTATTAAGGTTTATATAAAATTTAATAGAAGTTTTGTGTTATGTTTTATATAACAGTTTTTTCTATAAAGTATTTATATGGAAAGTTTATATAAAGTTTCAATAAAATTGCATATAAAAGTTTTATATTAGGAACTTTATATAAAGTTATATAAAGTTCTCTAGTTTAAGTTATATAAAAAGAATGCTCTATATTAACTCTTTAGTAAACGTATAACTCATAGCTTTATGCTGAAGTTAGGTATATAAACAGTTGTATTGTAATAGTTTATATACAAGTTTATGAAAAGTTTATGTAACGTTAATTTTATATTAAGTTTATGTAAAGTTTATATTTAAAGTTCTCTACTGAAAGATATATAAATTCTATATAAAGTTTATATAAGGTTTATATAAAGTTTATGTAAAGTTTATATAAAGTTTATATAAAGTTTATATAAGTTTATATAAAGTTTTATATAAAGTTATTTAAATGGCTTTTATGTTAAAGTTTATGTAAAGTTCATTTAAAGTTTATTTTAAAGTTTATGTAAAGTTATGTAAGTTGATGTGTGGTAAAAGTTTTTATTGCTTTAAAATCCAAAAGTTTTATGCAAAGTTTTATGTAAAGTGTTTTAATTAAATATGTGCATTGATAAAGTTTATTATGAGTTTTTATAGCCTTTATATAAACTTATCATTAAAAATATTGTGTAAAGTAGTTTCGTTTAGAGTATAAATTTTAAGGAAAAATTTTATATAATCTTTTATGTAAAGTTATTGTAAAGTTTAATAAAGTTTTGTAAGTTATGGTTTAAGTTTATGTAAGATTTATGTAAAGTTTATGTAAAGTTTAGTTAAAGTTTACTGTAAAGTTTATGTAAAGTGAAGTAATAGGTTTATATAAAGTTTATTTATAACAGTTTGTGAATTTTTAGGAGAGAGGTTTTTTAATTATAAAAAAAAAAGGGGGGAGGTTTATATAAAGTTTATATAAAGTTTATATAAAGTTTATATAAAGTTTATATAAAGTTTATATAAAGTTTATGTAAAGTTTAAGCAAAGTTTAAGTAAAGTTTATTTTAGAATATTTTTTGTAGAGTTTTTTATATAAAGTTTTTTATTGCTTCAAATGGTCTATGTAAAGTTTATAAAAAGTGGTATGTAAGTTATATAAAAGTTTATTATAAAGTTTATATAAAGTTTATATAAAGTTTTATGTAAATTTTTATATTCAGTTTATATAAAGTTTACACAAATAGTTTATCATAAAGTTTATTTATAAAGCTTAAATTAAGTTGCTTGTAAAGTTTGTAGTAGAGAAGTTTATATTAAAGTTTATATAATAAAGTTTATTTATATAAAGTTAAAGAGTAAAGTTAGTAATACGAGTTTTATTTGTAAATCTTATGTAAAGTTTTTATTGTAAAGTTTTATGTAAAGTTATATATAAAGTTTATATAAAGTTTTCATAAAGTTTATATATATATATATATATAAGTCTTATATATAAAGTTTATATTAAAGTTTTATATTAAGTTTATATATTTAAAGTTTTATTAATAATAGTTTATATAAAGTTTTATATAAAGTTTATATATAAAGTTTATATATATAAAGTTTATATAAAGTTTATGTAAAGTTTATAGTGCAAAGTTTATGCTAAAGTTTCATGTAAAGTTTTATGTAAAGTTTTATTTAATTAAAGTTAAATAAAGTTTATTATAAAGTTTATGTAAAGTTTATGTAAAGTTTATGTAAAGTTTATATAAAGTTTATGTAAAGTTTATGTAAAGTTTATATAAAGTTTATATAAAGTTTATATAAAGTTTATAAAAAGTTTATATAAAAGTTATATAAAGTTTACATAAAGTTTATGCAAAGTTTATATAAAGTTAATATAAAGTTTATATATTGTAAGTGTTTTTATTGTAATTGTTTATATAAAGTTTATATAGATTTGATATAAAGGTTATGTAAAGTTTATGTGATTTATAAAGTTTATATTAAAGTTTATTATATAATAGTTAGATACAAGTTTATGTAAATTATGCTAAAGTCTTACGCAAAGTTTTATATGTAAAGTACTGTAAAATTTTATATAAAGTTTATTATAAAGTTTTATTATATTAAAATTTATAAAAAAGTTTTACTATTAAAAGTTATATTAAAGTTTACCCTATAGTTTTATGCAATTTTACTATAAATTAACTATAAATACTCTTATTTACAGTTCTATGCTTTAGTTCTCTATTAATAGTTATGGTCTTAGTTTACTATAAAGTGTGTATAGAAATTTGATACGTTAAGTTGATTGTGGGAAATTTATTATGTGTCAAAGTTTGGAGTAAAGTTATGTAATGTTTATGTGGAAGTTTTATGTTAGTAAAAGTGTTATATAAATTTTTTAAGTTTTATAAGTTTTAATTAAAGTTTAATAATTTAGTTTATTATAAATAGTTTATATAAGTTTATATAAAGTTTATATAAAGTTATATTAAAGTTTATTATAAAGTTTTATTTAAAGTTTATGTAAGTTAATGTAAAGTTTATATAAAGTTTATGTAAAGTTTATATAAAGTTTATTTAAAGTTTATATAAAGTTTATATAAAGTTACTGTAAAGTTTATTTAAAGTTTATGTAAAGTTTATATAAAGTTTATATAAAGTTTTTATATTAAAGTTTTTATATAAAGTTTATATAAAGTTTATATAAAGTTTGTGAAAAGAGGGAGTTTTATATTAAAAGTTTATTATAACACGTTTTAATATTAAAGTTTATGTTAAGTTTAAGCAAAGTTTAAAAACATTTTATGTAAGTTTAATGTAGCAAATAATAATGTAGAAAGTTTATGTGGAAGAGTTTATGTAAAGTTTTAATAAAACAGTTTTTATGTAAAGTGTATATAAAGTTTATGTAAAAGTTTATATGTATATATTAGTTTTTTTGTGTTTAAAGTTTATTACAGCTGCTATCAAACTTTATCTGTTTATGTGTAAAGTTGTTATGTAAGTTTATGTAAAGTTTTATGTAAAGTTTATACTTAAAGTTTATTTTAAAGTCTCTATATTAAATTATTATTATTAAAGCTTTATATAAAGTTTATGAAAAGTTTATGTTTAGTTTATGTAAAGTTTATATGTGAAGTTTATGTAAAGTTTATGTAAAGTTTATGTAAAGTTTATGTAAGTTTAATATAAAGTTTATGCTAAAGATTAATTAAAGTTTATATAAAGTTTATGTGATAAAGTTTACTATAAAGTTTATATAAGTTTATAAAAAAGTTATATAAAGTTTATATAAAGTTTATATAAAAGTTTTATGTAAAGTTTATATAAAGTTTATTATAAAGTTTATGTAAAGTTATATAAAGTTTATATTTAAAGTTTTTATTAAAAAAGTTATATTATAAAGTTTATTAATAAAGTTTATTAAAGTTTTATGTTAAAGTTTATGTAAAGTTTATTTTAACTGTTTATTAAAGTTTATGTAAAGTTTATGTTAAAAGTTTATGTAAAGCTTTTATTTAAAAGTTTATGCAAAGTTTATGTAAAGTTTTAAGTAAAAGTTATATAAAGTTTATATGAGTTTATATAAACTTTATTATAAACTTTTATATAAAGTCTTATGTGTAAAGTTTATCTAAAGTTTATATAAAGGTTAATATAAAAGAAATTTTATATAAACTTTAAGTAAAGTTTATCTGTTAAAGTTTTAGATAAAGTTTATTATGTAAAGTTTTATGTTAAGTTTATTTATATGTTATGTATAAGTTTTATGGTTTTAAAGTTTGTATGTTAAAAGTTTATGTAAAGTTTATGTAAAGTTTATGTAAAGTTTATGTAAAGTTCATATATTAAGTTTATATACTTTAGGCTATGTTAAAAGTTTATATAAAATTGAATATTATATAAAGTTAATATAAAGTCTATATGCTTAAACACTTATATATAAAGTATATTTATATAGTTTATATAACAGTTTCTATTATAAAGTTCTCATATAAAGTTTAAATAAGTTTACATACAAGTTTTATGTGAAAATTAAAGTTTAATAAAGTTTATGTTAAAGTTTATTTAAAAGTTTATGGAAACTTGTTTAAAATTTATGGGTATGTCTGCTCTTAAACCATAAGTTAATGTAAAGTTTTTGTAAATTTTCTGCTGTTATTGATGTCAATGTTCTTGTACATGTTTATTGATATCGTTGATTTCGAGTTTACAGATTGTCTTATGGTAAGTTTATTTAATGTTTATGTTAAAGTCTTATGTAAGTTACTTAATTGATCATTAATGTAAAGTATAATATAAAGTTTATGCAAAGTTTATGTAAAGGTTATGTAAGTATTATTTTTATATATAACAAGTTTTATATAAAGTTATATATAAACTTTATTATGACTTAGCCTATAAATTTTTATTTATTAATATCGTAATCATTGCCCATTCGTTGATATAATGCTGATACCAAATTTGATATCAAACTTTTTATGTAAGTTTATGTAAAGTTATACATATAAAAGTTTATGTAAAGTTTATGTGAAGGTTATCAAAAGACTTATTAATTGTTTATTGCTACAAGGAGAATGTGCTACAGTTTATGTAAAGTTATATGTAAAATTTATGTAAAAGTTTTTTGTAAAGTTCATCTGCATGTTTTATATAAAGTTGGTTTATATAAAGCTTGATTATTATAAAGTTTATGTAAATTTTTGTATAATTTCATGTAAAGTTTTTATTAACAGTTTTATGTCAAAGTTTATGTAAAGTTATATATTAAAGTTTTATATATAAGTTTTACTGTAAAGTTTAGTGATTAAATGTTTATTATACACCGCCGTTTACTTAAAGTCTTTACTGTATAAGTTTATATAAAATTTTTATATAATAGTTTTATATTAATGTAATCAACAAGACGATAAGAGTTTTAATAAAGTTTATTATAAATTTATTAACAAATTACTAAAGAACGTTTTACATTAAAGTTTATGAAAAATTTAAGTTTATAAAAGTTTATATAAAGTTATATAAAAGTTTATGTTAAAGTTAATATTAAGAATATGTCAAGTTCAACTATATTGAAGTTTATTTTTAAAGATTAAATATAAAGTTTAAGCTTAGTTTTAAGGAAAAGTTACTATTTAACAGATTTATGTAAAAGTTCTATTGTAAAGTTCAATGTATAAGGTTTATGTAAGAATTAATCACAACACGAGTATAATAAGAAATTTATGTATTTTTAAATATAAAGTTTATAAAAAAGTTTATATAAAGTTTTTATAAAGTTTAAATAAAGTTAATATAAAGTTTACATAAAGTTTAGGTATTTGCAAGGGTTATTTTAAAGTTTATGTAAGTTTCATATAAAGTTTATATAAATTATGTAAAGGTTTTTTTATGTAAAAATTATGTAATAAGTTTATGTAAAGTTTATGTAATGTTTATGTAAAGTTTATGCTAAGTTTTTATTGTATAAATTATATAAAAGTTTATATAAAGTTATATGTAAAGTTAAAAAGATCTAAAAAAGATATAACGAAGATATCAGGAGGTATTGTTACATAATTCTTGAAGAAAGCTTTATCATAAATGTTTTAATAAGTTTTATAAGTTAAATGTTAAAGTTCTATATAACAGTTCGCTATATAAAGTCTTTTTATGTAAGTTTATATAAAGTTCTATATATAAAGTTTAATAAAGTTTTATAACAAAGTTTTTATGTAAAGTTTAAATAAAGTTTATGTAACATTATATAATATAGCTTCAATATTATTCGTTACTATAAACGTTTATAGAAGGTTTATATAAAGCTTTATAAACAGTTTATATAAAGTTTATATCTTATATAAAGTTTTATATAAACTTTAATGTAAAGTTTATGAAAAATTATGGTAAAAGTTTCTATAAAGGTATGATGTAATTGTTTTATGTGAGTAAAAAGTTTTATGTAAAGTTTATATATTAAATTTATGTAAAGTTATATAAAGTTTATACTAAAGTTTATATAAAGATTACTATTTCGTATATATAAGAATTGTATAAAGCTTTAGTCTAAAGTTTATTTAATGACTTTTCATCTTTAGTAACTGTCCAAATATAATTTGATATGGAGGTGTGAGGTACAGGAGTTGATATAAAAAGTTTATATAAAGTTTTATGTAAAGTTTTATGTTAAAGTTTATATAAAGTTTATGTAAAGTTTATGTAAAGATTATGTAAAGTTCTTATTATAAAGTTTATATAATAGTTCTAGTTAAAGCTTTTATTATAAAGTTTATCATAATAGGCTTCTGATGTAACAGTTTATGTAAAGTTTATTATAAAGTTTTCTATATAACGTTTCATTATATAAATTCTATATAAAGTTTATATAAAGTTCTATAAAACTTTAAAAAAAGTTTATATAATTGTTTTATATAAAGGTTGATATATTGAACAGTTTATTAGGAACGTTTATTTATAAGCTTTTGATTACCATCTATGTATATTAAAGTTTTATTGTAAATTAATGTAATAGTTAATGCTAATCTTATTTAAAGTTTATGTAAAGTTTATGTAAAGTTATCATGCAAAGTTTTATATAAAGTTTATATTAAAGTTTTATAAACTTTATTAGAAAGTTGATACTACAGTTTATAGGACGACCATATCATCTCATTATAGTCACATGAGATAACTGCTTGAGATATAGGTCAAAAGTTTATTAACAGTTTACGTAAAATAGATTAACCTCTAAGAAAAACAATGTAAGATAATATAATAAAGTTTATAGTAGTAAGTTAAAATCAAATCATTTATGCTTCATCCTGTATTTAAAACTATGCATGTAAGGGTAATAAACATTTTTCTTAGTTAAAAGTTTACCTTAAGTGAACGTCTGATAAAAAAAATATGACTAAAGCTTTTTGAAAACTTTAGTTTGCAGATTTTGATGTATATAGATTATGTAATGTTTTATGTAAAATTTATTTCAAGTTTACGTACAGTTATTTAAATTAGATCTAAAGTAATTTTTTCTTTTCAGATATATAAGGTGTTTATGTATATTTTTTATTTATAAAGTTTTATGTAAAGTTTTTAATACACGTTTACCATCATAACAGTATATATAAAGTTCTAATTATGAATCCTTTTTAATCTTAAATAATTTTGCCTATCATTAAAAGTTTTAATATAGAATGTAATAGGACTTTACCAGGTTCTTGTAAAGTTTTGGTGTCAGTTCTTTGTAACCAGTTTAATTTAATTAAGATGATGGTAAGATTTATATAAAGTTGTTTTATAGCAGCTTCTTTAAGGTTTGTATTGTAAAGTTCTATGTACAGTTTTCTTGTAACAGTTTATAACTTTCAGGATAAACACCAGTGGTTAAAAAAGATTTATTGTAGAAGTTTTAATATAAAGTTATATAAAGTTTATGGTAAAGTTTATATAAGTTTAAATAAACGGTTTAGAAAGTGTCCTTATCGCCAGTTCCTTATATATAAAGTTGTGTATTAAAGCTTTATATAAAGTTTATATAAAAGTTTGGTATTATAAAGTTTATGTAAAGCTTGTAACTTTATGTATATTTTTTTTTTATGTTAAAGTTTATATAAAGGTTATTTAAAGTTTATGTATAAAGTTTAATGGTATAAAGTTTATGTAAAGTTTATGTAAAGTTCTGTATATAATAAGTTTTATGTTAAAGTTTTATTGTAAAGTCTTATGTTAAAGTTCTATTGGGTTTAAAGTTTTAGTCGTAAACCTAGTATATAAAGTTATATATAAATTTATGTAAACTTTATTTAACCCTTTTAGTTGTATGTTTAATAAATTTATATGTAATAGTTTCATGTCAAAGTTTATGTACATGTTCTGATCGGTAAAGTTTATGTAAACAGTTACATAATAGATAAGATATATATGATAAAAGTTTAGGTAGAGAAGTTTTTATGTAAAGTTAATATAAAGTTTATGTAAAGTTTATATCAAAGTTTAAAATTAAATGTTATGTAATAGTTTAATTTAAGTTTATAGTAAGAGTTTATTTATAAAGTTATTATATAAAACTTTATTCGTTAAGTTCATGTAAAGCCTTATGTGATTAGTTTTGTGTGTAAGTTTTATTAATTTGTTTTAATGCTAAGAGTTTTATGTAGTAAAGTTTATATAAAGTTTATGTGCTACACTAGTCCTTATATAGGAGTTTAATAGAAGTTTATATAAGAGTTTGTATATATAAGAGTTTATATAAAATATT